>JAABLL010000067.1:9262-25833 GCA_012295475.1 Phytophthora gonapodyides | reverse complement strand
CTACTGCTGCAGTCGGCGTGTCAATTAGCACGAGACGCCCATGAGAAGGCCTCATTCTCCGAACTCGGTGACGCCTTCGCCCCCTACATTGGTTCAATCTACGAAGCAATCGAAGACGCCTTCCAGTGTGGCCCTCGTGACGACTGGATGCTGCGCAAGCGTGGAATGGAGCTATTGACGATGTTGCTAGACATTTTTGCACTCCAAGAAACTGCTTGGTGCGCTTCGGTTGGGGCAGCAAGGGAGTATTTTCAAGCACAGTTGGTACGCGTTGCCTTCTTGAGGTGGATAGGCTTGGACACTCTCCTGACCCTGTTGTTACTGTGTATGTGTAGGAGCGAGTGCGAATCCTCGTGCTAGCTGGTCGACGTGATCCCGTCTCTCTTGTTCGTGACGCTGCCATCCCTGCGGCTTTGGCTTTTGAGTGTCTGGAGAAACTGTGTCCACAGACAGCAAGTGGGCTCCAGTCCAACGCTGCTGGGAACTATGACTTTGTTCCACCAAACCCTTCAGGATACGCGTTCGTTGGTAAGCGTTGGGCAAAGCCTACAGTGAACCTTGTCCGTGATGCCGAGAGCTCCATGATAACTTCTATGAGGGCACCAACGCCGCCCTTGCCGTCTGAGTCGCTGGAAGAAGAAAACACACCAAACTTCGATGTCTCTGGCGCAGGAGATGAAGCTGCTCCTTCACATCATGACAAAACGGATGAAGACGACCAAGCCCCCGCGTTAAATACCAGCAAACAGGCAAAATTTGCTCGAGTTCCATCAGTTCTTCGAGCGCCAACGACAGATGCCAATCCGAAAGACCTCCCCGCGCCCTCTGAAATGATTCAAGACGATGAGCGATTCATGGATATGCTCATGGATCATGCTGCTGCTCCGGAACACGGAGACGAAGCCAACTATCCACCTGCAGATAGCGTTGAAGAGTCACGAGGAGAATTGTTGACGAAAGGCTCCGACGCTCGTACTGGTGCAGCGGCACCATCGATTGCAGCCCGAACTACCACAAAGGCACGACCACGTCCATCCGCAGCAACTGCAATACAAGCCGTCGCGACGTTGAAGCAGTTTGCGGCAAAGCAACGAGCAAATGCACGTGCCCGACGGACTCGGCAACAAGAAATACCCCAGATCGCACTCCCAAAGCGTCGATCATCCCAAACGTTTGAGCCATCCAAAGTAAACCGAGGCGAGAGTCTCCGGCAAGCTAACCAAGGTATTGACGCGACTGAAAGGGAGAGCAAGAATGTGGATAATAACGCTTCTGACCTCGAGCTCACTCGTGCCGAAGCTGCCTTGGAAGCAGCACAGCGTGGGGAGTTCGAGCTGGCATTCCGTCTGTGTATTATCGAAGACGATTTGGGGTTGCTTCGTCGAACAATGGCACTTATCGGCACTCCCTGCATGATGATGCTTTCGACTGCTGTACGCAATGCGTTGTGCACGGCGCTCTTGACGCTCTTAGACGACGACGAAGCTTCCGACGTGTGGCTGGCACTACAATGGCTGCAGCACTGGGCGACAGATAGAAATCGTGGCCGACGACAGTTTAACCAGCTTGATCCTCGGGTTATCCACGCACTCAGCTCCAAGCTGCATGAATTGTCGCTGTCTTCGACCGAGGTATCGCTTGCGGCTGCCCACGTTTTGTTCTTACTCGAAGCGTGACTTCGATCCTGGATCGAGCGGCAAGAGAGGAGCTAGATGAATCGAGTCAGGGTTGATCCAGCAGTTTCCCGACCAAGATCTGCTCGATCTGTGAAGCCTTAGAGCAGGATGCTTCCCATTCAACAGTAGGGGCATCGTTGCAGTTTTCTTCAACGACGTGGAGATTGTGGGTCGTGGCGACACAATCAAACCCAAGCTGCTCAGTCGCGGTGCCCGCACTGCGGGCACCGTCAACTGACTCTGTCCACACACTTGAAGAGGTATAGGCATTGCAGCACCGCAATTCGAGTCACAGTGAGCAAGAGCTCGAGTGTTAAACGTTTTGGCGGTTTAACTTCAATGTTGAAGCGGTCGCTCGGAAACATGGCTGCTTCGCCGTCTCTGCACGAAAGCATCGCCGTCATCGCTGTTGAGTGTGCACGATCTCAAATCGTCGAGCATGAGACTTCCGAGCGTCCGTCAACTTTGCCAACCAAAATCGCGTTGGCAAGTTCTCGAAAGAGGTGCTGACTATTGCTATCATTCATAAGAGCAGCTTGGGTATCGGATAGGTTTGGAGAGGAGAAGACTAACCAACCTTTTCAAAATTAATCTGGTGGTAAGTGTGGTAATTCCGTAAGCAAATTACGGGGGCACCGCGGCGAATCCTGGTCGAAATTGAGCCATCTTGAGCTCGATGCGTCCGCCTCAAGGGTTGTAAATGTCGGTACAGTATTGCGCGTGTGCATTGTTTCTCGAAAGGCGCGTCATTCGAGCACGGCCAATAGCTCGTGTTGGTGTTGGCTGGCAGAGAAGTGGCGCTACGAGCATCGCTGGGGCGACACCTGCACAGTTCTCGAAGTTTTAACGTGCCCCGGCTCGCAATGCTCATATTTACAATACATGTACAACCTAGGCAAGTCGCCCAATGCGGTGACGTGGGCCCAGCGAAGCATCGAGGACGCAACTCTGCCAGCTCCCCGTCGCTACTCGCGCTACATGCATCAGGTCTCCTTGAAGTGCTCGGCATTGAAGCTTGGCTTCTAGAACAGCTTTTGCGTCTCCATTCACTTCGGAACAACGCTTGCCAAATGCCAATATGCCAAACACGAAGCGGTGGTTGTTGTCTTCTGGAAAATTCGCCTCGCGCTTTGAACACGTTGCGCGCCGAGACTTCCCCGTAGTTTTGACCTCCGTGCAATCCAGTGAAGAACTATAAAATGCCGTCATATCGACGAAAAGCTATCACACAAATGATCCTTGTCGCGGCCTGTCGCCGCTAGGGATCCGCTTCACGACGTAGTTTTCAAGCCGTGGCTCGGTTTCCTGCCTTCAGACGAAGTTCTGCCGTGAACGGATTGTCTTTGTGCCTCCTTTCCAGAGATGAGCAAACGCGCATGTTGCCTTCGATTGCAGCTGTGCACGCCTGCTGTCGAGTAACCAAACCTTACTTTGCCCAGTTGCCTGTTGAAAAAAAAAAAACACGCACAGACTTCGCGCAAGTCCAGCATAAAGTTGGGTGGAATACAGCGTCGATCAAGCCTATGTTGGGAATGCTATCGCCGTCTTGCCACGAGAACTCGCATTCTTGAATGGCACGTCGGGCTTCTGGCGGTGCGTGGGGGCGGCAGCTTTTGTCCTGTCTTGCAACGCGGGCTGGTTAGGTGAGACCGTAGCCAAGAGCACAGACAGAGTTGAACCTCTCTATCGACAGGTGGCACCAAGTCATTCATGGACACTGGCGCCGTTGTCGTCACTGCCGAGCTCAGTTCATTATCCAGTTCACCGCCTGGGGCGCAAGCAAAGACCACTCCCTGCTCTTCGTCTCAAGTTCAGTTCACGTCGCTGTCGCTATGGTCGAGCTGTACACGCAGCGGGTGCCCGACACCTCCGGCGGTGCCAAGGTCAACGCCGCCGACATCCTCATCATCGTCGCCGTGCTGATCTTCACCATGGTCGTGGCCGTCATCGCCTCCATCCAAGCTGGAGAGAGTCACCTGGCCAAGTACTTCCCATGCATCAAGCGAGCGAAANCGCATGTTGCCTTCGATTGCAGCTGTGCACGCCTGCTGTCGAGTAACCAAACCTTACTTTGCCCAGTTGCCTGTTGAAAAAAAAAACACGCACAGACTTCGCGCAAGTCCAGCATAAAGTTGGGTGGAATACAGCGTCGATCAAGCCTATTGGGAATGCTAGCGCCGTCTTGCCACGAGAACTCGCATTCTTGGGCGTTGAATGGCACGTCGGGCTTCTGGCGGTGCGTGGGGGCGGCAGCTTTTGTCCTGTCTTGCAACGCGGGCTGGTTAGGTGAGACCGTAGCCAAGAGCACAGACAGAGTTGAACCTCTCTATCGACAGGTGGCACCAAGTCATTCATGGACACTGGCGCCGTTGTCGTCACTGCCGAGCTCAGTTCATTATCCAGTTCACCGCCTGGGGCGCAAGCAAAGACCACTCCCTGCTCTTCGTCTCAAGTTCAGTTCACGTCGCTGTCGCTATGGTCGAGCTGTACACGCAGCGGGTGCCCGACACCTCCGGCGGTGCCAAGGTCAACGCCGCCGACATCCTCATCATCGTCGCCGTGCTGATCTTCACCATGGTCGTGGCCGTCATCGCCTCCATCCAAGCTGGAGAGAGTCACCTGGCCAAGTACTTCCCATGCATCAAGCGAGCGAAACGCAACGACGAACCAGTACTCGACTCGCCCGGCGAAGCCTACCTGGCCCCAGTGGCCACCCCAGACAAGAAACTACCCGCCGGTGACGAACGTGGCTCAACGATCTCGCAGCAGCGTCCGTCTGCCTCTCTGATCGCTCGGGACGGACCGGAGCACCAGAGGAACGAAGTGTCCAACTTCTTCCTGGCCGACCGCGGCATGCAATGGTACTTCGTCGGCGGCGCCCTCTTTGCCAGCAACATTGGCGCCGAGCACTTCATCGGCATGGCCGGAGACGGCGCCCGTCGTGGCATCGCAGTGGCCATGTACGAGTGGTACGCCGCCATCTTGATCCTGTGCTTGGGGTGGATCTTCTCCCCCATCTACCGCCGCTGCGGCGTGTACACGACGCCCGAGTTCCTCGAGTACCGCTTCGGAGCCCCGTGCCGGCACTACTTGTCGCTCATCACGGTCATCATGTACGTCTTGACCAAGATGAGCGCGAGTATCTACGGCGGTGCAATTGTCTTCCAGGCCACGTTGGGGTGGAACTTGTACCTCGGAGCGGGTGTCTGCATTGTGCTCAGTGCCATGTACAGCATTGCCGGTGGCCTGCGCGCTGTCATGTACACCGACTTGTTCCAGATGTGCGTCTTCACTCTCGGAGGCCTCGTGGTCTTTTCCTACTCCGTTAGCCAAATCGGCGGCTTCGAAGGCATCAAGGAAAACCTGGCGAACCAAGACCGATCGGGCTGGTTCCACTTATGGAAGCCTACCGATGACGCCGACTACCCGTGGACGGGCATGATCTTCGGCCAGCCTCTCGGTTCGATCTGGTACTGGTGTATGGACCAGGACTTGGTGCAGCGTGTGCTGTCGGCCAAGGACACGGCCAACGCCAAAGCTGGCTGCTCGTTCGCAAGCGTTCTCAAAGTGCTTCCTCCTTTCCTGATCGTCATCCCCGGTATCATCGCCAGTATTTACTTCGATTTCAGCAAGATTGAAGACGGTACCGATGCGGCGTACCCGACTCTGCTGACGGAGATGATGCCGCACGGCGTTATCGGCCTCATGATCTCTAGCATCATCACCGCCATGATGTCGAGTCTGGCGTCCGTGTTCGCTGCTGGCTCGTCGGTTGTCACCAACGACATCTACCTCAAGTTCCGCCCGGACGCGTCTCACAAGCAGCTCGTGTGGGTTGGCCGCATGAGCATCCTCGCTTTCGCCGTGCTGAGCTTCTGCTGGATCCCCATCATGCGCAACGGAACGGGCCTCTACGAGCAGATCGTGGAGATCCAGAGCTACCTGACCCCTCCCATCGGTATTGTACTCGTGCTGGGCGTCGCCTGGAAGCCGGCCAATGTGTACGGCGCATTCTCGGCCATGATTGTGGGCGGTCTGCTGGGTTTCTCGCGCCTCATCTTCGTGACGATCAAGGACGACAGCATGGACGGAGAACTCCCAGCCTTCTGGAACACGTTCTTCTACATGAACTTCCAGCACTTCGCGCTGCTGCTCTGGGTCACCGCATTTGTTGTGTGCATCGTGGTGAGCCTGCTAACGCAGCACAAGAGCCGTCCTGCAGAGGAGGTGCGCAAGTACATGATCCACTGGGACAAGGTCCTGAAGCTCGACGCCACGGAGCTCTCCAAGCCTATGTGGGTCAATGTTCTCGTCGCTGGCAGCGGTATCGCTGCTCTAGCCGTCACGTTCAGCATGTGGATCTACTTCGCGTAAGCACAAAAATCGACAAGAAGGAAGGAGAGCGGCTATACGTATGTGCAGTTATGCTTCAGTGAAGCACCATGTAAAGATTTCAACTGTAAGTCATTTTCCACGGCAATTACTGCTGTCATCCTTGCTCTTTCTCGATCGTAGCGACAGCGGATGCTTGCCTGACTCTCTCAACTGAAATATATCCATCGTCTTCGATGCTTGCCACGAATTCGGAGGAATCCTTATAGCGAGGAGTAACGTGGTCTCTCAGTCCGATTTGAGCACTAAATGTCTTATCGGTGGCAGTCACGTCAATGAGATCAGTGCACTGGATGGCCTCGCGGGACAAGAAATACGGCAGTAGTTGCTCCAAGCTGGCCGTGTACGCTCCCGTTGCATTGTGAAAGGCATGCTGTGCGTAATAGTACTGGAAGCTCACGTAGCGGACTCCCCACTCCGGATCAAGCGGCACAACTTCTTCAGCATTTGGTCGATTGTTCGTCCGTTCTGGTGGGGCCTCACCCTGCGGACGAAATTGGAGGTATCCCCACCACTCGGGCCGATGCATGTCCACTGCATATTGGGCACTCCAAACCCAATTCTCCTCGCTCAAGCCTGCCTCTTTTTCGTAGCGCTGCTTGCTCGTGTGTTGGTCAACAACGACTCGAACGGGCCACTCAACGCGCGAGAAGTTGATCCGCCAAAAGGAATTCGCCGCTGGAGGAACTTGAGCTTTCGAGTGAAGTGCTAACTGGGCCAGCGGCAGAGCGATCTCAGCAGTCCAATAGTGCAAACGTTCAGCTGCCAAGTGATAAAAAAAAATAGTGGATGCCAGTCAGCTACGTCGCCAGCACTTGCTTATCACGTGCAGAAGGCTACAATACGTACATGGATCATTGATACGTCCTTTCACGAATACGGCCGAGCGCATGCCGCTGTCCAACATGTCGAAACCACGTTGCGGATCCACTCGGGTGCTGTTCTCGTGACCGCCGTCCCGGTACGGGCGATTGAGCCAGAGGTTCCAGCTGGCATTTCGAGCGTTGAGCTCGAACTCTTTGTAGTTGTGGGTGCTCCCGTCGGCATCCACGAACACCTCGAAGTCATTGTCGTGGAAAATGACCTCATTGCGCCGTGATACATTGGCCCAGACCTCCGTCTCCTCAACGAAAGCGCCGATGTAGAGGAACTGCTGGTCGTAGCGCAGCTTGAACTTGGTGGCGAACCAGGGCTGCGACCAGAAGTTCGGGCCCTGAATGTCCTGGAACGGCTCACTCCAAGGCACTTCTGCCCACACTTTCTCGTCCAGCACGCCGTCAATGGAGATGCTGGGCGATAACTGGTGTGGGAGGTGGAAGGCAGCGTAGCGCCGAGGGTGCAGATGGGCGAAGTCACATTGAGATTGGGGCGATGGCTGAGACGGAGACGCCTCTTGAACTTGATGCACTTCAACGGCAGGATGTAGGGCTGTAACAGGCAGGACCAGCAGCAGCAGAGGAGTCAACCGAGCAAGCATGATGACTGCCGGTGAAGATCCGACAGTGCGGTCGCAAATAGCACAGTGGATGTGTCTACACAATTGACACACAATGCAACTTCAACTTTTGCATCTCGAGCCCAGACTTTCACGTCGACATCGGCCATGCTGGTGTTCGACGGGCGCGCACGGGAAAACCTGTTCTCGTTGAAGTGCTACACAGAGCTGATAAGTAGCCTGTCGTGGATAGGAAAAACTTGACCTGGCGGCCACCGTTGAGGCACAGAGAGCGCGCCGGAACAGTGGAGGTCAATCAGCCGAAGTGCGCCAGGAAAGTTGTATTGAGATGCGAAGTTTGGCAGGCGACCTGTAGTACGCGTTGTTTCCGTCAAACGAAGACCTGGGCGAGACTGTATTCGCCAAAGCAACAGTCGATATTATCATCTTGGCGCACAGCGGCGGAAGCAGGACTACATTATGTGGACGCCATCTTGGAGATCTCCGGGGCGGATGGTCTCATCTTGAGAGTCTCAAGTTGAGACTCTCAACCGCTCGGGATCAGATGGGAGCGGGTTGAACAAGTTGAAGCTGTCCGCTTCTGCATGGTCACGGGCTTTACACTGTGCTACAGTAGTCATGGAAGTGTGTATCACGCAGCGCTTTCGGTGAGTCACGGTTTGCCTGAACGCCCTCCGGCTCAGTTGAAGAGCGCCGCCAAAATGCCTCATGGGTAACGGTGCCTTCTGACCGATCGCCCTTGTTGCCGTGCGAGATGCAAGCTTCCCGCTGCTGGGGGCACTTGCAACGTCGGTAGCGTTTGCTGTATGACGAGAACTCACCGCCTGCAACATCACACCCTTGGCCGCTTTTTCGAGGCTTGACCAGGAGTTCATTTCCCAATCTTCCTCCAAGCTCCAACACCAGCTTCCCCACCGCCTCCCTCCAAGACCATGAAGACCTTCGCCTACGCCGCCGCCGCTGCCGTCGCTTGCCTTGCCACGCAGACTGCTGCCTACGACGAGACCACCGTGTGCCCTTCGACTGAGACCGCCAAGCTCCTGGCGCTCGCCGCTGACCCGTACCTGGACTCGTGCCAAACCGCGTCGGGCTACACGTTCGTCCCGCCCACGGCGTACCCGACCAATTCCCAGGTCCTGCTCATGTGCCTGACGTCGGACTGCTACTCGCTCGTCGCGGACCTTCTGGCTTTGGAGCCCGCGGACTGCGTGATCGACTTCGGCACCGTGTCGATCAACGTGCTCGAGCTGGCGGAGAGCTTCCTGCCCAACTGCACGGCTCTCGGCCTCTCGGCTTAAGCGACCAGCTCGCTACACGACGGCTATGAGCAACGAAGGTGACCGGGACAGCTAGCTCGTAGTAATTAACCTCCTGAATGAAATTCCGTTTTGACGTGACGTTGTTCCTTCTTGGTTATTTCTTGTCGTCTCCTTCGGGTGCTGCGCCCTCGGACTTCGCTGTTGGGTTGTTTGCCACTTGCAGCGTCTATTGAATCGTTGATGCTGCGGTTTCTAGCGTGGAAGTGTCGATCTAGATCCTAGACTTACTCTGCATCTTCCGTCACGGCAAACCGTTTAGCTTTCACAACGCTGAGCGACCATGAGTTCCTGAATCCGAATCAAAAACATTTGATCGTGTTCCCGTTCAATTAGAGCCTCGACACGTTCTCCTCGCCTCCCTTGCTGCAGTGCGTCTTGATGACACGACCCAGTTCAGCGTAGAACTCGCGGTTCCTCGACACGGACGGGAACTTGTGGCCTCCTTCATGCTCGTAAATCAATTTCTTGAAAGCGTTGGGCTCAGCCGTGTCCGCCCACGTCAACGCCAAACGATGAGACTCGTGATACAGTGGGTCCGTCTTGCCAATGAGGTGGACCGACGGCATCGGCACAGGAACGCGATTGCCTTGCGCGTCCAGGAACAGCGACTTGACGTTGACGCCACTCACGTCAACGCCTCCGACGCAGATCACCAGCTTCCACCAGCGCACGTTGCCGTGGCGGAGATACCACATCGTCAGGATCGTCAGCAGCGCCGCGCCCTGGGAGAACCCAATGACGACGTCGAACGGACCATTGCGACGAAGCTCCTCGTCGATCTTCACCATCGACTGCTCCACGCCCTTGTACGACAAGCTCCACGCGTGGTCCCCGCCCTGGTCCGCACCACTTAGAAGACGCGCCTTGGCCGACGACTCTGCGTCGTTGTAAAGCAGCGGAGATCCGTCGGCCAATTGGTTCTCAAACCATTCGTAGAATGGAGCGCTAGACTTGTACGCGCTCTCGATCATCGGGTCACTCGTCCCGCGGGCCTCGTACGTGCCGTTCAGCATCACGAACTCAGCCGACGACCCGAGTGCCTCCCGAATGCCGCGAGTCTGGTCCATCATCACCTGCTTGTTCGTGCGGAACCCGTGCAAACACAACACGCGGATCTTCTTGGATGCATCAAACGGAGGCGGGGTCAGCGCCGTAGGGCGTGGTAGGTTCTCGGCGACGGTCACCATTGCACAAGGTTGAGAGGTGCTGGGTGCGCTGCAAATTGTCGACTGAGCAGAGAACTTCAAGCTGACCTAGCGTACACAGATCGGGCTCCGATGACGTCGAACGTGGTGCGTCACGGAGGTGACGATGTTAAACAAGAACATGGTACGTGGATTATTCTGGTGGTTGCTGTCGCTCTCTATCAACACTGGTACGGCAGCTTCTCTTCAGAGTCTTGCCACCGAGCTCTGGCGCGTGTCATCGAAGAACCGCCAGATCGTGCTGGCTAGGTCCGCGTAGAACTTCTGGTGTCGTCCAGGGGACGGGAACTTGTGTCCTCCATCGTGCTCCAGCAGAAGCCTCGGCAGTGGGCTGCCCTTGGCGTGCGGCGAGTACATGTCCCTGAGCACCAACGAGTCCTCGTACAGACTGTCCTTCTTCCCGGCAATGTGGATTGACGGGAATGGTACAAGGATCGGCTGCCCCTCGTGCGTCTCGAACAGCTCGCGCACGTTGATGCCACGCGGGTAGACGCCGCAGACGCAGAGCACGAGCTTCCACCAGCGCTTGTTGGTCTTCTTGAGGTACCACATGGACAGGATCGTGAGCATAATGGAGCCCTGCGAGAAGCCCACGGCCAGGTCGAACTCGCCCAGCGCAGTGAGTTTCTCGTCCATGTACTCGAAGGCTTGGTCGATGTCCTCGAACTCGAGACACCAGCGCTTGGTGGTGCCTGGCGGGACGCCCTCCTCGGCCTCGATGTCATCGCGCTCCTCCTTCTCCAGGTACCGAGCGGCCCACCACTCGTAGAATGGCGCGGTGTCGCCGAACATGTTCTCAATGATCTCGTCCGTCGGCCCGCGGGACTGGAAGGGCCCGTTGAGGAAGACGAACTCGGTGTTGGGGCCCAGGGCCTCGCGCAAGCCGCGTGTCTGACTCTCCATCACTTGCACGTTCGTACGGAAGCCATGCAGACACAATACGCGCAGCTTCTTGGGCGAGGAGGCGGTGTAGCTCGAGGTCGCCATGGCAATTGGCTTCTGAAGCAGGAAGACGAGCTGGAGGAGACGCAAGTGAGACTTTCGGATGCGGCTTGTTTGACGTAATACGAGTGAAAATATGCGCGTATCAGGGGCTAAGTAAGGGAGTGTCACGCTGCGATTGGTCGAGCCAGGTTTTTCACAAAATGCACGTAAACATTGCGCTTGCTTTGGCTTCATTTTTGCTGTGTATTTTGAAAGACAACGTTTGGTGTGCATGCCGTTGGAAATCGAATGGGCTGTTGCGCTCCTTATATATGTTGTGTGTGCTGGTGCTTGACTGAGGACTAGAATTGTGTACTGGGGTCGCTGGGTTTGCTGCCACCACTGGAGTTTGATGCGATGGTGGTCAACGGAATTTGCCTTCGATCGGCAAAAAGAGCGCTTGACCAGATAATGTGCTGCGTTGCCCGCTGCCATGGCGTCGAATTGCGCAAAAATGGTCGTGTTGCTGCTATCAGACGAAGCCGCCGCCGCCCGGCTTGGTCATCAAGCCGTCGAGGTTGAGCATGACATTGCCCTGGCGATTTGCCACCAGCACCTCGGACAGCAGACTGTTGGACGTGTCGCCGGAGACCACCGTCTGCTTGTTCTTGGCGAGCGAGCCCAGCAGGTCGAGCTTCTTCATTTCCAGCACGTGCTCGCGGTACTTCTCCAGCTTCTTCACCGCAGCGCCCTCAGCGCGCGCAACGATCTCCGCCGACTTGGACGCGGACGTGACGCGGATCTCGTCCGACGTGGCCGTCAGCTGCACCTGCAGCGCTTCCTTCTCGGCGTTGATGAGGCCGATCTCGGCGTCGCAGTGAGCGTTGATCTCGCCTGCGATCCGCACGGTCTCGGCCTCGATCTCCGCGATCTTCAGGGACGCCTCGACGTCGCGGTTGTTGCAGGTCACGATTGTCTTCTGCTTGATCTCTTCGTCCGCGAGCTTGGTCTGCGCGTTGATGAGGTCGATGCCCTTGCGGATCTCGGCGCACTTGGCCTTGCCCGTCTGCTCCTCCTCCATGAACATCATCCGGCGCTTGAGCTTGGTCGTGTCGATCTCCTCCTTGTACTGCAGCATCTGCATGTCGCTCATCTGCTTCATGTTCTGCTCCTTGATGGCGCTCAGATGCGTGGTGCGGTTCTCCATCTGCGACTGGAAGTCGGGCGGCAGCGTCACGTTCGTGATGGCCACGCTCGTGATCTGCACGCCGTACGTGTTGAACTGGTCGTTCAGGCTGCGCTTGATGTCCTCCGTGACGCAGTAGAGCACCCTCTCCTCGGGCGGGATATCCTCCTGCTTGACCGTCTCATCCTTAGCCTTGGGCGAGTGGAACTCGTCATTCGCCTTTGGGCGGTTGGTGCGGAAGTTGAGCGCGCCCGTCTTGAACCGCTCGCGCATGGTGCCGTCGCGCAGCTGGTACACCTCCGTGTGCTCGACGCTGCGGGCCAGCGCGCGTACGGCTTCGTCCTGCGCGGCGCGGAGCTGCACCTCGAGCCCGTTGGGGCCCAGCTCGTACACAAAGCGGCGTACGAGGTCGGGGTCCTCGCCCTTGCTTTCGTCGCCCATGATGCGCAGGATGAGGCACATGTCGATGCCCACGGTCACGTCGTCCGCGGTCTTGCAGCCCTTGACGGGCGTGTCGAACACGAGGTACTGCTTGGTCACGAGGTGGGCCACCTTGGTGAAGACCGAGGCGAAGTGCATGCCCGGCGGCCACACGGGCGAGCGGCTGCCGTCGGGCTTGACGTAGTCCACGTCGCGCCCTTGGTTCTGCACCAGCGCGTACGTGCCCTCGGGCACGCGGATGTAGGGCTTGACGGGGCTGCGGCCCGGGTCGATGATCACCACCGTGTTGCCGTCGTAGCAGGCGCCGAAGATGCGGTTGGCGGCGTCCACGCGCCACGTGTTGCGGTACAGCAGCCGCGTCTGGTGCTGCGAGCCGCCAGGGAGCGCGTCCGAGTTGAGTTTGCTGCCGCCGGATCCCATGGAGGTCGGAAAGGAACTTGCTTGTCTGTTCGAGTGGAAGTTGCGGAATGGCACGGACTTTGGCATTCCGGTCTCGGCCACGTACTTTCACTTCAACATCGGGGCCAAAGGCGCAGCGCGTATCATATCATTTGATATGGGTACACTTTTTACCATACAAACACCAAGAGAGATCTCCCCAGCTGGGAATCTCGCCGACTTTTTTGTCGGATTTTTACAAAAGCGCTGTCTCTTGATGGCTGCATTATCCTTCAGTGTAGCTCCAGGTACATAGCTCCATTCGCTAGTCTCCTGCTGTCTGCAAGTTTCTCCGCCGTTGAAGCGCAAGTTGCCAGCGACTTTGCACCCACGCCTCATTTTCCAAGTTGCCACCTGCCCGCCACTGCTCACAAGAAGAGACCGAGTCGCCAACGATGACGAGAACGATGACCAGCCGAGACGAGACGACGCGCTACAGCTACCGGGTGAACCACCTGGTGCAGAAGGACATCCGCAAGACCGTCGACGCCATGAAGCACTTCAACGCCAAGGTGACGGACGGCCGCATCCCGATCGTGCTGACGCCCAGCTACCCGACGCTCATGACGGTCTTCATGAAGGTGCCGTCGGGCTTGTGGGTGCTCAAGCAGAAGTGGAACGCGCACGCCGGCATGATGGACCCGGGGCTCAAGATGTTCTGGCCCGCCTGGAACCGCGTCTCGCACATCGTGACCAAGCAGGCCGTGACGTACTCGAACCCCGTGCGCGGGTGCCCCACGTCCGACAACGTCATGGTGGATATCGACATTTCAATCAGCTTCCAGATCGGCCCCACCGAGGACGACGCCTACACGTTCGTGTACTCGCTGGGCGCGCACCGCTTCGACGAGCTGCTCTACAGCCTCACGGAGGAGGCCATCCGCGGCCTCGTGCACTCTGTGCGTCATGACCAGGTGCATGACCTTCGAGAGGAGTTCGCCATGGGCATGAAGACGGACCTCAACGGCAAGCTCAAGTCCTACGGCGTCTTCATCCACAACGTCAAGGTCACCAACGTGGACCTACCGCAGGCGTTGTCGCGCACGCTCGAGGAGACCACGGCCTTCAAGACGCGCATGGAGGAGCAGGAGAAGAACCACGAGAACCAGATGCGCATCCTGCTCAACCAGGAGACGCAGAAGCTCACGGCGCTCGAGAAGAACAACGAGCGCGACATCCAGGACCTGCAGGCCGAGAGCGTCCGCGCCGCCATCATCCGCGACGAGCGACGCACCATCGCCGAGGCCAAGGCGCAGGTCACCGTCGCCCAGCACGTCTCCATGAACGACAACAAGATCAAGGCTGCCGAAGGCTACAAGGCCGATGCGGTCGCCAGCGCAACAGCCAAGACGGTGAAGCGCAAAGCGCTGCCCATGGTGGAGCTCAACAACCTCAAGACGGACTTCGAGCAGTTCGTCAACGTCTCCAAGGTCCAGGCCGACGCAAGGATCCAGGCCGCGGAGAAGGAGGCGGAGAAGATCCAGTCAAACGCTGAAGCGGAGGGCAACTCGGCGGCGTTCCTGAAGGCCAAGCGGGACTTCGACTACAACGAGAAGAAGATCCGCATGGAGGCGTCTCTGCTGGAGGCCGTTCCGCTTGTCATCAGTGGAAGGAATGGCGACCAGCTCATCCAAGGCACGCTGTTACAGGCCATTCAGTCGACCAAGTAAACGGACTGACCAAGAACCCCAGGCGCAGCTCGCCCAGCGGAAGGCACGAAGCTGTCGTGAGCCTCTCGAGGTTTATATTTCTTATGACGTCGCCACATTTCGGCGCTACACAAGCGTTGCCATCACTATACGAAGCAGCGAAGCTCAGAAAGCTAGCCGCAAAGGGATGAACACGTAGCTATTCTCCACGATGGAGCTTTTCACTTGTTTGCCTGGTTGCAGTGCTGTCGGATCATGGCGGCAATTTCCTCGTACAGCTCTGGATGGCGATCGCCAGACGGGAATCGGTGGCCGCTGTCGTGCTCGAAGACGAACTTGCTCAGTGCCGAGCCTGGCGGGTTGGCAGCGTACAGCTCCGCGTGCTCGCGGCAGGTGTTGTAGTACTGGTCCTTCTTGCCAATGAGGTGAATCGAGGGGATCGGAACGAGTTTGGGCGTGCCGTCCGGGTGCTCGAAGAGCGGACGCAGTCCTACGTCTCGCACGCGGGTGCCGCTGCAAATGAGACAGCATTTCCAATGCTGCTCGTTGCGTTGGTGCAGGTACCACATCGACATGGCAGTGAGAATTTGCCCGCCCTGGGAGAAGCCGATGGCGGCGTCGAAAGGCCCGTGGTCCTTCAAGTATTTGTCAACTTGGTCGACGACCCGGTCGAAGCCAACGTACTGGTGATACCACCCGTTGTCGCTGTCGTCGGGTTGGCGATCCAGCTTGGTGATATGCCCCCACTCGTAGAACGGCGCATGGTCTTGGTACAGCCGCTCGATCACCTCGTCGGCGGGCCCGCGAGCTTCGAAAGGGGCCGTGGCGAACACAAAGTCCGCGTATGGAGCCATGACGCGACGCAGCGCCCGCGTTTGATCCTGCATCACTTTCACGTTGGTTCGGTAGCCGTGAAGACACAAGATGCGGAGCTTCTTCGTCCCTGCAGTCATTGTACAAGACGTTCGCTTCTTCGCCAGCAAATTGGGATGTGTGGAGAAGCCTCACACGCCAGAATCTTGCGTTCAACACCGTCAAGGTGATGAGCGCCCGCTGCCTTTCATGAGCGAAGGCTCCGGCTCAACTTGAGCCTCAAAAAGGCAGCAACGAAAGGGAAGTACAGCTCGTTGTCTGCTGTATCTACAGGGCAACGACAAAACCTGTTTCCCTGTATTCTTCAAGTTTAGTTGTGGCGGATTCACGCGCAGTGCTGGCGGATGATCTGAGCGACGTCCTCGTAGAGCTTTTCGTGGCGCTCGCCGGACGGGAAGCGGTGGCCTGTGTCGTGCTCGAACACGAACTTGTCGCGCGCAGCGCCCTCCGGTTGGTCCTCGTACATGTCCACCATCTCGTGGCAGCCGCGATACCACTTGTCCTTCTTGCCGACAATGTGGATCGATGGCATTGGCACCAGCCGCGGGCTTCCGTCCGGGTTCTCGAATAGCGGACGCAGCGCAGCTCCGCGCACTCGTGGGCCGCAGACGCTCACGCAGCACCTCCACCAGCGCGTGTTGTGGTGGTGCAGGTACCACATCGTGAGCGCTGTCATCATCTGCGCGCCCTGAGAGAAGCCCACGACGGCGTCAATGGGGCCAAGCGTGGAGAGCTGGTCGTCCATGTACTTGACTGTGGTGTCCCAATCCACGTAGTCGTGGTACCAGCCATTGTCCAGGTATTCGATCTCCTGCGTCTCTGGGTCCTGCCGGTGTGGCCGCTCGCGCTCCACGAAGCTGCCCCACTCGAAGAAGGGCTTGTGCTCCGCGTAGAGCTTCTCGATGGCGTCGTCTGACGGCCCGCGGGCCTCAATGGGGCCGTTCAGGAACACGAACTCGGCGTGCGGCGCCAGCGCCTTGCGCAGCCCGCGCGTCTGGTCCTCCATGATCTT
>JAABLL010000065.1:0-12323 GCA_012295475.1 Phytophthora gonapodyides | reverse complement strand
TTGCGTCTCTAACATCAAAGCCTAAGGGTTCACGATGCTCTTGCAGAAGGCCTCGACAGCAGCGGCGCGAGAGGCCGTGTCGGGCGCCTCCTCGATGAGCTTGACGAACTTGGAGCCGATCACGACGCCGTCCGCGAGCGCGCTAGCCTGCACAAAGTGCTGGCGAGTCGAAAGACCGAAGCCTAGTGCCAGTGGGTGCTTCACATTCGCACGGACTGCAGCAACAGCAATAGCAAATTCAACCGCGTCAGAGTTGCAGCACAAACCCACCCTCAATCCAACAAAAAAACACTTACTCTTGGCCATGAACGCATCAAGGTTCGGCGGCAGGTCGGTACGGGCGCCCGTGACACCCGTGAGGCTCACGCAGTAGACAAAGCCGTGTGCCACCGAGTCGATGAGCTTCATGCGGTCCTCGGTCGTCGTGGGCGATACCAGCGGGATGTATGCGAGTCCGTGCTTGGCTGCGTCGTTGCTGAGTGACTTGGCCTCCTCGGGCGGCAGGTCCACAATGATGAAGCCGTCCACTCCAGCTGCACACCACAAACAACCAACGGTCCGTCCAAGTTAGACCATCACCTCTGGAATGCTCGCTCTGCAACGATTGCAGTCGCACCTTTCTGGGCAGCAGGGCAGATCTTGTCCTCACCAAACTGCATGATGTTGTTGTAGTAGCCCATGAGCACCACGGGCGTGATGAGGCCCTTTGCACGCGCATCGCTTACGGTGGTGAGCACGTCGGCCAGTGTGATGCCCTGGTCCACGCCCACCTGGTGCGCGCGCTGGATAGTGGGGCCGTCGGCCTGTGGGTCCGAGTACGGGATGCCCACCTCGATGATGTTGGCGCCTCCGCGCTGCAGTCCCAGCAGGATGTCCACCGTGTCGGCCTTGGTCTTGTAGCCGCAGGGAACGAAGGTGATGAAGGCCGCCGTGTTGTTGGCCTTGCGCTCAGCGAGGACCTCTGCGATCGTGGGTCTGCGACAGGCAAATGCAGTTAGCCACAGCTCCTGTGCTCTACATTAGTCCCTTCGAAGATGTGGGGGTCTTCCGTACCTGCTCATGTTGCTGCGGCTTGCGTGGCGAGTCTGAGTATGGTGGAGCTGACGTTTGCTCAAGTGCTGACGACGGTCTGCCCGCAACGAGTCGCTCTCCTCCTCGATTGGCTGAAAAGGCGGCGAAACGCAATTTCAACCAAGCAGAGCGCGAGTTAGTGCGCATAATCGTGATTTTGCGCATCGAAACCGCTCTCAGCGAATCGGATTCGAGCAGGGTGGAGCAGTGCAACATGGCAACAAGGAGGAGGAGCGGCAACAATGCAAAAGCAGGTAAGTTACTACGCTAGACAACTGCTACTTTGTTTATTAAGCTGCACGCAGGCGCTTCTTCGGAGCGCCGTTCTTCTTGGGCTGGATGTGGCTGCGGATGCCGCAGGTGGAGCAGATGGGTCGGAACTCGCAGAACAGCGACAGACACACGGGGCACACGAAGGCCGTGGAGATCACCCTGCGGTGGCAGAAGCACATGGCTCGGAAGTCCACCGAGTCCTGCGAAGGCAGCTTCAGCAGCTTGCGCATTGACGGATCCGGCAGGTAGACCGAGATGAGATACTGCAGCAGGCCCGACGGGTCGTTGGGCTTGTAGTAGATACCGCCCGTGAGGTACGCCGCTTGCTGCATGAACGACGATTGCTCGGTCGCGAGGATGCAGGCGTCCACGGCCACACTCTTTTTCTGGGCTGAGAAGATGCCGTTCATGATGGCGATGTAGTGCTCCGACACGTCCGGGGACTTCTGGATCACCAAGATCCGCGGCCGCAGGTCCGGCTCCTCGTTCATCGCTCGATTAATAACTGCACAACGACAGCATCGCTCAGTCAGTACGCTCACAACATGCCCCTCATCAATAGACTAACTTACAGCAAAGTGCACGAGACAGCGACGCCGCGATGGCCGTTTGGTTTGGCTTGGCGGGGTCCAGCGGCGCGTCGCTCAGCTCCTGCAGCCGCTGCATGACGCCGGCGTTGACCTTGGCCGCCTGCTCCGCACTTCCGGACGTGTCGTCCTGCTCGGCGTTCGGGTACAGCATGGCGCTCTTGCCGGCGTGGGCGGCGATGATGACGATGCGGTTGCTGCGGTGCAGCAGCAGGTACGCGTTGACGAACACGAGCGTGCTGGAGATGAGCTGCTGCAGGCCGGCGCGGTCGGCCGCACTGCCTCTCTGCGTGAACCAATGCGTCGGGTTGGTGTCGACCACCAGCACCAGTAGCCCCTCGGAGGTCATCTCCGCGATGGCGGCGGCATTGGCCTGCGTGGAAGCGCTCTCCATCTCCATTTCTGCAACCGAGCCGAGTGAGGATTTTCGATTGGTGTTCGGAACATGAATTTAAAGAAGTACCGTGAACATTGAATTATGTGCATTGCCACGTCGGTGCTTACAGGCTCAGCAGTGCGGTGGCCACGACGCCCAGGCAGGCGGCGATGCTGGCGGCCACGAGCTGCGAGGCGCCGCTTTCTTCGTTCGAAATGCTGGACGACGAGGCCGTGCTCGAGGAAGACTGCGTGGCGGTCGTGCTGGAGCCCGTGCCCGACGACGTGGTGGTGCCTGAGGTAGTGGTCGAGGTGGTGCTGCCAGCGGCGGAGACGGTGCCAGCGCCGGCCGATTCGGACGACGATCCCGACGAGGTGGTGCTCGAGGTGGAGCTGCCCGACGTCGAGAAGTCTCCGGTCTTGCTGAACGTGAGGCTCTCGTACGCCGACTTCATGGTTCCCGACTCGTCGAAGATGCCGAAGTGCGACTCGACCGTGGTCGTGTCGTCCTCCTGCTCCTCCTTGTAGGGCGTGTCGAAACCGGCGAAGTAATAGTACTTCCAGCCCTTGGACTCGGCCAGCTCGTAGAAGTCGTTCAGGTAGATGGCGCCGTTCTCCTCCGAGGCGACCGATCCGTTGGTGGCGCTGCCGTCCGTGGGCCAGCCCGTCTCGCTGATGATGACCTCCATGTCGCCCGCCAGCTTGATCAGCGGCTGGATGCGCTTGTTGAACTGTGCGACGGCCTTGTCCGCCTCGATCTTCTCCCAGTAGGGGAACTGGTTGATGGTCACGATGTCGCCGGCCTTGAGCATGTCCGGGTACTCGATAAACGTATCCACGATGTCGGTGATGGAGATCGGGACGGAGACGTCGTTGTCTGCCATGACCTTCTTGAAGTCGGTCACGTACTCGATGGCCTGGTCAGCCGTGATGTCCCCGCGGTAGACAGCTTCACTGCCGACGTTGATGCCCACGACGTTGCTGTCGATGAGGCCGGCGGTGATGAGCTCCTTGAAGGCCTTGACCTCGGCGTCGTACACGGTCGAGTCCTCTGACACCCAGACGCCGAGCCACACGGTGAGCGACAGGTCCTTGGCAGCCGTGAGCACACCCGACACGTCGCAGTCCGACAGACTGTACGTGCGCACGTTGGACGTGATGGTGCTCAGGATCTTGAGGTCCGACGCGATGGTGTCCGAGGACTTGCACTTGCTGGTGTCCCAGTCGGGGCCCTGGCGCAGGTCGTAGTTGAGGCCGTAGAGCTTCTGGTCCAGCGCAGAAGTCGACGAGGCAAGCACGGCCACGGCGGCGGCGGAGAGGGCGAAGACGCGCACCATACTTGACTTGAGAGGGAGGAGGGGGGACTGACTTGTACCGCTCGAGACTCGAAGAGCAAAACGGTGAATGGACGATTAGAGAGAGAGTCAGAAGACGTTACAGTCGTTTTGCGGGAAAGCCAGTGACGCTTTTTCCGCCAATACGAGGCGTGCGATGTGGGTTTTCCACCAATGAACGCGACCTGAGTTATTGCACCGGACGACAGGCAACGGGTTGAAGCGGCTTGGAGCTTGCTAGCACTTCCAGCACGCTGGAAGATCGCCATGCGCTTGTCCCGCGACTGCATTAACCGCTGTTCGAGTTGTCGGAAGTTCTTCCGATGCCATCCTCTGCGGTAATGGCGATCGTGTGGGCACAGTGTAGAGCACGAACAGTGCAAAGCTTTTACTGTTTGTACGCACGCAACACCACGAGCTCTGAATCTCTAGGTCGGGGCATCGCCAACACTCGCCTTCAACCTCTAGCCGCTCGGACGTGGTGATAATACTAGTTATTTGCCGGGTCAGCTCCGTCCTGAGGGCGCGCGAACGCGTTGAAGATCTGCTCCAGACTTGTCTGCGAGAGGCTGTACTCCTTGACGCCCAGTCGAGTCTTGGCGGCTTCGACGAGCTCGAACATGCGCGACAGCGAGGCGGCTGCATGCTCCTGAGCTGTGTTGGCACTTGGGGCTGAGACGCCTGCCAGCTTGTAGCGGCAGAAGTCGGCCTGGCGCTCGAGTAGCGTCACGCCGTCGAAATGGACTCCCAGGAACTCGTCCAGACGCTGGACGCCGTCTTCCAGCAGCCACCAGTCGCAGAATGAAGCGACCTCGATGCCCACGTTGTCGTTCGCAAGTCGAGTCAAGAAAGCTGCGGTAGCGATCTCGGTGCGTCCAGCCTTGCCAAGCGCCGTACAAACTCTTTCCACTTGATCGGGGGCAAGCTGGCCGTCTCTTTCTCCCACAGCAGGGCTTTTGAGGAGATCGTGCACCTGCTGTACCAGCTCTGAGACTGCTTCCAGCCGCGGCACCTCGAGCTTGCACTCCAACAAGAACCCGTCACCGAAACGCGCTTTTAATTGCGGGATGCTGCCAAAGCAGCGCAGCCCTCCGTCCACCATGATGCCGGCCTTGCTGCAGAGCGCTTCGCACTCCTCCATTGAGTGGGTAGTGAGCATGACCGTGGATCGCCGTGACTGTACTGATGCCTCCAAAATCACGTCCCACAACATGCGGCGCGAGAACGGGTCAACGCCAGTGGAGGGTTCATCCAGCACGAGAACTCTCGGGTCGCCGATCATGGCGATCGCTAGCGAGAGCTTTCGTTTGTTGCCACCGCTCAAGCTACCGGCTAATTTGTTGGCGAACTCCTGGATGTGCAGCTTGTCCAGCAAGCGATCGACTTCTTTGGCGAGTCTGGCGGGTGTCGCGAAGCCCTTGAATCGGCCGAAAAGCTCAAGATGTTCGCGGACAGAAAGCAGGTCGATCAACGCGTCAAACTGCGGGCAGTAGCCGATCGAGGCACGCGCTTGGCTCCTTTGCTTGCGTATGTCAAAGCCGTTGATTGTTGCAGTGCCTGAGGTTGGCAGCAAGTCCCCTGTGAGGATCTTCATGGTAGTTGTCTTGCCGGCACCATTGACGCCTAAGAACCCGAAGCATTCTCCTTGTTGCAGCCCAAACGATAGGCATTTTACAGCCCGCTTTCCCGTCGGGTAAACCTTCTCGAGCTCAACGACTTGAACAACTTCAGCGGTCGGACTGATCGAGCCGTAGCTTTCGTGAACGCGATGAGCCTCAAGCGCCACGTCCTCGTCGATTTCGTCGGCATGAACCACTTTACCCCCACCCGTCTGAACGTGAAGCTTGACGTTGCTGCATGGTACGCGTTGGTAAATACGTCGAGCAGTACCGAGCTTTGACAAGAAGCGAGAGATGCGCCAGCGCACGCTGCCAGCCCTCATAACGTCAATGCCGACAGTGAGAAGAATGAACACGGGACACTCGATCATGAGGTACCAAATGTCCGTGCCGGCGATGTCCGCGTCGAATGCACTTCGCGTCTTGGTGCTGAGTCCGAAGAGCGCAATGAGATCGGCTACTAACACGTTGAGGAGTCCGTCTCCGAAGGCGAAGAGCGGCGAGCAGCGCCAAATGTAAACGAGCACTGCATTCGCGTCTCGAGTGGAGTCCAGGGAGTTCATGGTATAGCTCACAAGCAGCAGCAAGAGCCCCACGAAAAAGTTTGCCATCACTGTGTAGAGCAGGCACTCGCTGGGCTTGGTCATGACATGAGACAGCAGGTACGTCCATGGTGCAATTGCAGTCCCGAAAAGCACGAAGAGCGTGAATGTAGCAGCAGGTACGTCTTGTGTGCACGAATCGCAAGTCTCTCCTCCGCTCAAAGAAGACGTGACGCCATACAAGCGGAGAAGGAGGATTGTCACTGCCATGGGGACGAGATACAACGCCACATCAAACAGGAAATTCGCCATCCAGTACGCGAAGAACGACATCCCAGAGAGAAGTTGCTGGTACTTTGCGTTCTGCTCCAGTTGCTTCTCTTTGACAATGTACGGCATCATGGACGCAGGGATGAACGTGAAGCCAATCACGATAAATACCACCGCAGGGAAACTCAGATACGAGCTGAAGATCGAGCGGGTCTTGAATGACAGCGGCAGCGGGTGCGACGACACACGAACTGTCACGTTTGAGCCAAGATTGCTCCCACCTGAAGCCTCCGAGAGCAGAAAGCGATGTATTGCATTGTCCATCATGTTCTTGTACGTCGGCGCGGAGTGAATAGATGACGAGTTTACTAGGACGTTGTAGCTTAGTACGCTTGAACTCTCCGATGCGTGCAGAAGATAGCCACCGAACTGTCCCTCAACGGCAGCTTCGGTTGGAGGGCTAGCCATGTCCGCGTCGACAGCATACCCATATCCTTTATTGAAAACAGACTCAGCGAACCGGAGACTGTAGCCGCTAGTGTCGTTTGTCTCAACGGAAGGAGAAGTGTACGTTACCCCAAAAACTGTAGGTGTTTGTGAAGTGTACGCATCCATCTCGATTTCGTACGGAGCACCATCCACAAAGTACTTTGGATCGACGAGCTCAGAACACCATGCAGTGTCTACACCGAGAGTATTGGGACAGGAGAATGGCACCGGAGTTTGCTGTGCGAGTGAATACTGCACAACTGGAGATAGTTCCAGCTTGGGGTCATTCACAAGCACTGTGCTGAATTTCAAAGCTGAAAGTCCGATGAAGATGACGATGACTGGGAGGATATTGCTGAAGAATAGCATATTGTAGTCGCGCTTCCCACATTGTACTCTCTTGCGAAGTAAAGCGTTCATCTGGTTCACGAACGCTTTGATGGGGCTTGTTGAGGTAACTTGCACGACTCGGGGTTCAGACGTCGATGCGTCGTTTGTATTCGTTCTCATCGCCTCCACCCGAACCGCTGTCTCCACAAGTTCCACGTCTCTTTTGTCGCCACTGCCTTCTTCACTATCAATTCTGCTTTCGGCAACTTTCAGGAAAATCTCTTCGAGTGTTGTCACGGATATTGCAAAGGACTGAATCCCAAGATCATGTCCATGACGCTCCAGTTCTTTGAAAAGAGCGGGGAAGTTAGCAGATGTCTCGAATGGCAGTTGGAGTGTGAGCTCAGTTCCAATATCCGACGCGACAAGAGCTTGAGGCACATGCTGTTGAACAACTTGAACAACTGATCCAAAGTGCAATTCACTTCCCGGGACGATTGAACCAATACCCTCAGTTCGCCGCACGAAGCTCAAGCGATAGCCAACACCAAAGCGCTTCTTTAAGAACAACGAAGACCCGACACACTGAAGTCTCCCCTCTGCCATGATGGCGATTCGATCACCTAAAATGTCCGCTTCATCCATAAAATGCGTCGTCAAAATGATCACTCGGCCGGCACGATTGCGTTGAATAAGCTCCCACGTTCCACGACGACTGTACGGGTCCATGCCCGCTGTCGGTTCATCCAAGAAAACCACAGAGCTGTCGCCCAAGAACGCAATTGCAAGCGATAGCTTGCGCTTCATCCCGCCTGACAAAGCGTGCGCTTGCACATCACTCTTGTCTGCTAAACCAACTTCGTCGATCTTGTTTTTTATCTCCTTCATCAGCTCATTCCTTCCCGTGATTCCTTTCAGGCGGCCGTAGAAAATCAAATGCTCCTTCACAGTCAGGTCGGGATACAGTACGCTGTGCTGAGGGCAGTAGCCGAGCGACCGTCGGATTGTACGCATATCTGAGAGAATAGAATGGCCTCGGACCCACGCATTCCCGCTGGATGGCGCCGTCATCCCCGTGAGCATGGACATCACCGTTGTCTTCCCTGCTCCGTTGTGGCCAAGCAGACAAGTGATTTGCCCTTCATACAGCTTGAGGTGCAATCCGTGCACCGCAACTTTCTTCCCCGCAGGAACCGCAAACTCCTTTCGCAGCTCTGAAATCACCACTGCGCGACCGCTTTGCTCTTGTTGCTTTAGATCGTGCCCTATTGCTTCAATGGTGTCATTCTCCACAGTAGCTTCAGTATCTGCCAGTGCTGCAGTTGATACAAGTATCGACGCTTGAGGGCACCAATACGCCTTCGTCAAGAAGAAATACCATTTTCTCGCAACTCCAAACTCTTGAGGAACCACTTTTTCGAAATACTTTCCAAGTAAAATGTAGAGTATTGTATCAAGAATTTGCATTCCAACAGCGTTTGCAAACCGGAAATTCTGGACTTCTTCGTTGACTGTGCGGCTTGTTACCCCCACACCATAGGATTCGAGCTTCGCGATGACACCGACACCTTGGGAAAGCGAGATAGGTGGAAGCAAACCCGCGAACGTTCGAGCAGCTTCACTCGAGTCATCATTGAAGCTGTAGGAAATGAAAAACATTATGAAGAACAGACCCATCCCAGCCAGAGACCCGGCCCTTGCTCTTGAAAACAAACTGCTGATCATAAACCCATAGCTGAAGCTGCTTGTTGCAAAAGTGAAGAAGAAGGCGAACAGGTACTGAACGTCTGAGTTTGGAAACAACAGCGCATGTGCACCAAGCGCTTGCAAAAGCGCTCCAAAGAGTAAGATCGGCAGATACGCCAACACCCAGCCGGCAAACAGTTCACTTTCCCGTGCTCCAAGGATGCACATGAGCTCTCGGGACCTGGTTTCCTTCTCCATTAGGAAAGACACGATGACACGCGACACCAAATAGAGATAGGACAGAACGAACCCGATCGGAAAAACCAAAGCGACCCTGCCGAAGAATGGCGCAAAGCGGAAAGCCCGAGAGGGACTTCCGTATACCCCCGCACTGTGAAAGGCTTGTGGTGCAATGCGCAACGGAACGAGGAGTGTTTCGGTACTCGTGGCCGGGATCGTATCAACCGAGACATTCGGTACCGTCATTGAAGCAAGCTCCGTGAGTAAATCCTTGACGGAGTTCAGCAAATTGAAAGCTGTACCAATGATCATGTCCGTCTCGAGTTGCCTCAGTAGTCGACGATCACTTTCTGGATCCGCAGGCGCAGTAGCTCGGCGGACTGTACACGTTCCGTTTGTCATTTCAAGCTGCTCGTCCCACGATGGCCTGCAGTTGAGAAATCGCGCCACCAGCGTCTGGAGAGTCATAAAGCCCCGAGTGGCATACATCATGGTGTTCTCATCCGAAGCGAACTTCAAAAGCTGGCTGGGCCGCGGCTTCTTGGTCTTCGGGACTGCAGATAGGCTTCCCGTCGAGTTAAACCGCAACGAGTATTCAATCGGATAGCCGTTTAAATCACCAAACGCCGAAAGATCCTGCGGGAAGTCCTGGAAAGCAATGACTGCGTAGATCTTCGGATGCTCGACATCAGTACCGTACTCCTTGCTGGCAACATAGGACTCCATGGCTGTCTCGTTGTCAAAAAACATGTGCGAGTCTGCGAAGCTTGGAACTGTCAGCAACGAGAGGCTTCTCACGGGCGGTGCAAGTGGGATACGTGGGTACCAGGTTTCCAGAGTTGCAGCAAAGTATTGGCGCGTGTACGGGGTGTCCGGGGTGATCGCAATTTTGTACGGCACGACTTTCCCCTGACAAGAATTCGGGACGCGATACGCAGTGCGCTCTGTTCCAGTGTAGCCGAGTAGCAGAAACTTTAGTACGCAATCCATCAGCTTGTCTTGNGAAGAGGTTCCACGAGGAGCCGGAGCCTGGAGCGGACGCGTTGACATCACTGGTGGCCCATCCAGCCGGGATATTGAGGTCTGGCTCAAACCGCTTTAGCGCCACGAACAGCAGGATACAGAACAAAGGGTTGAGCACCTCGCTCCACGTCGCGACCAGGTGGCGGCGCTTGATCGTCCAGTTCTTCACCACCAGCGCCCGAACCACCGGGAACGAGCGAGCGTTGCCTGTTGTCATCTGAGACGTCGGAGAGAAGACCAACACGAGAGAGCAAGCGATTCAGCCAAAACTCGTGCTCTTATCGATGAAAATTGAATGGAGAAACGGACGCGCTGCCTATTCCTATCCATGCATCGCAGTCAGCCACGACATCCGCTGGTCCTCACCCGAGTCTCACTTTGCGGATGCCTCCTTTGCCTCGCGCTTGGCCTTGGCAGCCTCGATCTGCAATGCATTTACTGTTAGAGTTACGAAAAGAGAATATGTCTGCAAACTTCTCTTGCCTTGGCTGCCATGGCCTCTTTGCGGCTGCCGAACTTGCGGTTCTTGCCGTGGATGCGGCTGGCCTGTCCGCTGGCCATCGTGGCCGCAATGGCTTGTGCTGCAGTCTCCTCGCACGCCTGCTTGAGCTTCTGCGCCACTCTCTTGTGTTGAATGTCCGCCATGGTCAAGTCGGTCGTCAAAGTCAATTATGGCGCGCGGGCGGAAATGATTATGCTTCTTATCAAACTATTGACTTCCAGGTCACAATAATGTGTAGCCATTTGTATTATTGTGTACCATGAAGTCACTCCGAAACGGTGGCAGCGGATCATCAATTGCTGGAAGGAAAGCGTCATGGCATCGCAGGCTCGAGGCAGCATGTCCTCCGTCAAGAAGGCAGCGTCCGCCGCAGAAGGTGCGCGGCCATGTTGGTATGATTGATGTGCATGGCTTTCCGCGCTAACGGCGCTGTTTCGCGTTGCGGCGGCTGCGTTTGCCCTGTTGTCGACAATGCAGCTCCGATCTGGAAGGCCTACTTGGCTATCCGTTCGACTGGAGGCGACGCTGCCAATGCCAGGAATGCCGAGGATCAACTGAGAAAAAGTACTGTACACGCTCGCAGCCGGAAAAGAGCGAAGCCGTCAGCCAGTCGACACGGTTCCGCAGCGGGCATCTGGATGACGCTGGCCACTCCGACGCGATGCGGTGGATACGAGGGTAACGAGGACGGCGGCGCCGTGTTGAACAGCATTCGCCAGTATTGGGAGCTACTCAGTGTGAACGAGCGGCAACAGGTTTTGTTCTTGGACGAGCCCGAGCTGGTTAAGCAGCTGTACAAACTCAACCTGAGTTTGCTGTGCGTCGGACTGATGCAGCGCCACCTCAAGACGTCGGGTCGATCAACCACGGACACAACATCCACTAGCAAGAAAGGGGATGCCGTAACCGCGACAGCGATCACAACCTCTTCCTCGGCGCCGGTGGCCCAAGAACGAGCAGCAGCGCCTTCGTCCACGCGGGCAACAACAGACACCTCCTCTGAAAAGACGTACGAGCTCCTTGAAGCGATGGAATTCATGGATATAGGCACAGGTATGCAGCTACTCAGTTGTAATGATGCTGGGTGTTGGTATTGATTGCAACTTACTTGTGGTGTGCTGATACAGGGATTCTGACGGTGAAAACGGAGCTGGCTGAGGACACAGATCGGTTGTTTACGCTGGTGGGCGACGTGTTGGCGGGATTCTTGACGTCGATTCACGTCCTCACACAGAGTAACTTCAACAAGCTCTTTGTGACGGAAAGCGAGACCATCAATACGTGGGCCAACTACCAGCGACTGATCGCGATGCTGGTGGAGCAGGTAAGGTCTCACTGATTCGCCTGAATGGCTATTTCTTGATCACGGAGTACTCAAGCTAACAAGATGGCTTGCGTGTGTACTTGCAGCTCATTTTACGAGGCTATGTGAACCACTTGGAGCGGGAGGCCACGCAGCAAATGGAGCAGCTACTGCTGGAAGTATCGCTGGAAGATAAGACGTCGGGTCAAGGCTCCTCTGGAAACAAAGCAACTACCCACAAGAAGAAGAGCAAGAAGAAACACAAGAAGAAGATGACAGCGAACGCTGCATCATCTGTACCGCTCGATGACAGTACAAAGGATCATGAAACGGTGCCAGAAGCGATGACGATAAGTCCTGATGACAATCACCAGGAAAACAGTGATTCGACAGTGGAAGAGCTAAATCCTGAGCCAAATCCTGAGCCAACACCGGAGTTCCTGTCGACTACGACAAAGTGCGCCTCCGAATCGACCGAGCGGGTCGATGAGGCAATGTCTGTAGACGTGGAGAAGCCGTCAAAGAAGCCATCGGGCTTGAATCCTAATGCTGTGGTTTTCCAGCCTCAGGAGCCTGCGTCGACTGTCGAAGATTTTGGTTTTCGTAGCCCAGTTGCGGGAAAGCGGAAGTTTGACGAGTACGTTGTCAGCGTTCCGTGGGAGGACGTTGCCAGTGACGC
>JAABLL010000064.1:0-26141 GCA_012295475.1 Phytophthora gonapodyides | reverse complement strand
GACGCAGGTTGCAGTACATATATTTTCTTGCGGCAGAATACGCATCGACAGTCATGCGTGCAACTTAACGGAGACGCAGGCGAATCCCGTCTCGTTTACTCCGAGCGAAGCTTGCGGTATCCCTTCTGGGCGGCGGCGCCAGTGCCGGCAGTGTCCGTTCCGGTAGTCGAGGTCGTGGCGCTCGCACTCGTTTGGGCGCCGCCGTTCTTCGCCGTGGTTGTACCGCCGTTGCCCGTGGCGGTTCCGCCCACACCTGCGCCGGCGTTGCCCCCTAGGCCAGCAGTCCCGCTCACGCCTCCGCCTACTCCGGCAGTTCCACCGCTGATTCCAGCGCCAGCACCTCCTCCCACACTGGCACCGATGCCAGCATTACCACCAACGCTGCCTCCGACACCAGCAGTGCCACCAACGCCCGCGCCGCCATACCCGTTGCCACCCAGCCCAGCTCCGACGCCAGCTCCAACACCGCCGACACCAACGCCGCGTCCGTACAGGCCCGCTCCGACACCTGCTCCTTCGTTTAGACCGGCACCACCAGCTCCGTAGAGTCCCGCGCCGCCGTTCAGTCCAGCTCCAAGCAGTCCGAAGGTCTGGGCGGCCTCTTTCTCGGCCTGAACGCCTCCAGTGATAGCCACGACGGCGAGGCACAGGGCGGTGATCTTGCTGCTGCTGAACATGATTGAGGTTGGTTGTTCTTGAAAGTCGTCGTGTGCACCGGAGCTGTTGAATGTGAGCTCGAGTGAGGAGATTTGGAAATGAGCTTCCGAGAAGTCGACTCCAAAGTGGCAACTCAAAGTTCAAGGCTTGAGGCTTGGTGCTCGATAGTCGCGGTCACAGGCAGAGCCAACGACCAGGTAGGCACTTGGCACTGGGTAGACGGTCTGCTGGTCCCCATTTGGAGACGTGGTGATGACCAGCCTGTTTGCCAAGTATGCGGAGACTCGTGCGGACACTTGTTTTCGCTGTCCGGACGCCATTTTTTTTCGGGGATCGCCAGACGTCATGAGTCATGACGCCTAGAGCCCCACGTGGTCAATATCGCAGCTGAGTTGGCCCAGACTGCTCTCCGACAGATGCGAAACTTGAGGGTCGACTGCGGTTTCCCCGATTGAAGCTTGCAAATCGAATCGCTAAGCTTATACTAGTAACTTCAACTTGGGTCATACAAATATCAACATGATTCGGACCTGAGACAGAGAGAATGCTGAGCATCGTAAAACAGAGGGGGCTGCAAAACGAGGTAAACACTGTCCGAGTCGTTGATCTCTCTCTGTTGTCGCTGACAGCCACCGCAGCGGTGGCGCACGCGAATCCACACAAACCTCAAGCGAGCTTGCGTACTGCTGACGCAAATGATCTGCTCACGTGGGCGCTGTTCGCACAGGCAGATCGTGCTGTAGAAACTCGGCTGGACGTCTCCTTGTTAGCCATGTTACCCGAGTTGGTCACGTCCACCGTCGCGACTACATCTCAACGGCCCCTTTTGGTGACCGCACCATCCCTCTCCTTGTCTTCTTCATGCTCGTTCGGGCACCCACAGGATATTGAACATTGCTCATCCGATGTGGCCTCTCACGGCTCTTCTTGTCGACCACGCAGTCGGCGCAGAGCTTTGGTTGCAGGCTCCTCGATAGCCAAGGCGCGCAAAGCCCAGCCCAGGGGCAGTGCGAGCGCCCCCATGCCGATGCAGGCGCCCCACTGACCTGCGTTGAGCGGCGCGCAGTGGAAGAGCTCGCCGCCGAGCTGCACGACCGCAACTTGCAGTCCGCACTGGGCGCCCAGTGCGGCGAGGCTCAGCTTGTTGCTCCAGATGTCCAAGAGACGAAGCCTCGGCTTGTCTGCCACCCCCTGGCGGCAGTTGAGCTGGTTGAAGAGCTGCAGCCACACGAACGTGTTAAACACGATGGTCAAGTGCTGCGTGGCCTTGGAGTCGTCGTCGTTGTCGCTCACGGACGCGCGGCCCGAGGGCACGTCGAACCACTTGTCGCCCAAGAACGTGAGCAGCAGCAGGAGCGTGAGCTGCAAAAGCGTCTGGCCTGCGATGTGCTTGGCCATTCGCGGCGACACGAGCGGCCGGCTGCGAGCGTAGGGCCGCCGAGCGAGCAGCTCCGAGGCCTTGGGCTCGTCCGTCGTGAGCACGAGCGAGGCGAAGACATCCATGAAGAGGTTCACCCACAGGATCTGGACGGCGGCGATGGGGGACTGGCGCAAGGTGACGGCGCCGACGCATGCCACACTCAAGGCGACAGCAATGACCGTGAGCTGGAACTGCAAGAACTGCGAGATGCCGTCGAAGACGCCGCGTCCAGAGACGACGGCGCTCACGACGCCCGCCAGATCGTCGTCCATGAGCACGATATCGGCCGCTTCCTTGGCCACACTCGTGCCGCTTTTCCCCATCGCAAAGCCGACGTGTGCAGCTCGAAGCGCGGGCGCGTTGTTGGTGCCATCGCCAGTCACCGCCACGAGCTGCGGCGAAAGCTTCGTGGCTCGCAGGCCGGTCACCAGCGTGTGCTTGTCTTGGGGCGAGCTGCGCGCCAGCACGCGCAGAGAAGGCCACACGCGGTCGAACGCTTCCTGCTGCAGTTCTCCACGTGCATCCAACACGAGCGCTCGAAAGGCGGGGCCTTCCATCACGGTGTACACGTCTTCAGCCCCCTCTGAAGCGGCCAAGATGCCGCACTCCCGCGCGATGGAGCGAGCTGTCAATGCGCTGTCGCCAGTAACCATGCGAACCACGAGGCCTGCCTTCTGACAAGACACCACGGCCTCGCGCGTCCCGGGGCGCAATGGATCTGCGATCGCTACGAGTGCGAGACACACAAGTCGCTGCTCCAGCAGCTCGGCCGACGCGGACTCAACCGCGTCGCCACTCGCTCTGCTGTCTCGGTAGGCCAGGCAAAGCGTGCGGTATCCGCGTTTCGCGTAGGCAGCGAGCACGTGCTGCTGCAGCCACCGCCGCCGGTCGCCCGTGAGCGGGAGCGTGGCGCCTGAACGGGTTTGAAGCTGCGTGCAGCGAGCGAGGACGAGCTCCGGCGCACCCTTCGTGTACATTCGCCACTGCTCGTCCCCTTCACGCCGCACGACCACAGACATGCGCTTGCGGTCGCTGCTGAACGGCAGCACGCGCCGAATGTTGCCATCTGCGCGCATTCGCGCGTAGTCAAAGTCGCCACCGTTGCAGCTCGTTGCGAAGGAGAGAAGAGCGCCTTCTGTCTGACTGCCCAGCGCTTTCCGTGGAGCACCGCCGTCGCCATCGTCTTGCGGAAGCAGTTCAGCGCTCGAGTTAAGCGCAATACCTTCGCACAGCGTGCGGCTCAACTCGGCACTCATCGCGGCCTTCGCCGACTCTGCAGAGTCGAAATCGACGTGGACGTTGCCACGAGAGCTCTGCTGCTCGTCGAGGAGACTCACGAAGTCGCCGTCGGCATCAGGTGCAAGCCAAAGGCGTGCCACGCTCATCTGGTTGGCGGTGAGAGTTCCGGTCTTGTCAGCGCAAAGGGTAGTGGCGTTGCCAACGGTCTCACACGCAGCCAGGTGCCGCACGAGGCTGCGACCACGCAGCATTCGGCGCACAGCAAGAACCAAGGCGATCGCCACAGCCAGCGGGAGACCTTCCGGGATGGCCACCACCAAGATGGTGGTGCCCAGGATGAAGTACGACAGGTAGTCCCGCAGGTAGGCCGCTTCCCAGGGTTGCCGGGGTTCCTGCGCGAAAGTCTCGACGCTGAAGCGCGCGCAAAGGACGACGAAGATGAGCGTGGCGACCACGACGCCCATTTTGCCGAGCCACAGATTCAGTGCCTCGATCTTCTCAGCCAGTGGGGTGCGTTCACGGCGCGTTGGCTTGTCTCGCTTCGGCTTGGAAGGCTCCACTGGAACGCTGGTATCTCTTGCGTTCGTTACCGAGGCGTCTGCAACATCCAGGGAGACGTAGCTTCCTTCTTGAATGGGTTTGTCGGGCTTGTTGGCCTTCTTGGCGCCGTCGTTCGCCTTCTCCTCTTCTTGCTCCGCACTGCGGCCGTTAATCAACGCCGTGATCTGGCCGTACTGGGAGTATTCGCCCACACACAGCACCAGCATCTTGGCGAAGCCTTCCATCACGCGTGTACCGGAGAACAGCTTGACTGGGAGGCCTTCCTCTGCAGTGGAGAGTGGCGAGAGCAGGGCGTCCCCCTTTCGAACGAGCTCAGGCTCGCCCGTGAGAGTGCTTTCGTCCACTTTCAGCTCCCGTGTGTTGAAAGCGAGGCCATCAGCGGGCACGACGTCTCCAGGCTCGAGCTGCACGACGTCACCAACCACAAGCGACCACTTGCGCACTCTTGAGTGGTTGGAGCCCTCGTCTTCCCGTTCAAACCCGGATCGCACAACACGCACGAGCTCGTTCTCGTTGACATCATTGAGAGCTCGAAACTGGCGCTCCTTCTGGAAGTCGCCGACTGCCGTGACGAGTGCGATGGCGAGCACGGCGAGCAGCACGCAGGTGCCTTCCATCCAGTCCGTGCGCGGGTTGCCGCCGACGGCCATGCCGAGAGCTACAGCCACGACCCCGTCCACCACCAGGATGAGGTTGGTGGTGTCGAGCAATGCTGCATCGGCCATGAGTCGAAGCAGTCCGCGTGCTGGAGGAGGAGCGACGAAGTTGGCCCCGAACCACTCCGCTCGGCGAGCCAAGTCTCCATCGCGAGCACTGGCGTCCAGACCTCGCTCCAAGTTGACGTGCAGCAGGCGTGCGAGCCCTAAGATCCCGCTCAGCTTCTCCAGTTGGGCGTGGAAGTCTTGGGCTTCGTTGCCTTCGAGCTCGGACCCTACGACGGCGCTGGAAATGGTTCCGCGTGACGAAACGGAGGAAGGCGAGAGCGGGGAGCTGGACGAGGGCCCAGAGCGGTCCGGCAGTGCCAGCAGACGCTGTAGGTCCGTTGGCAGCAACGAGAAGGAGCCCGGAGACCTCCCAGCCTGTGATAGAGACAGCAACGAGCGCCCGTCCATCCCTTCGTCGACGACGCAAATCGATGAATGAGAGCTGCAGCACGAGTGGACCGCGAAGGAGATCACTAAGCTTGTGCACTATAATGCAGGCCTCTCTACCTACCTTCGCACAACGGGATGGCAAAGCGTTATCGATATCGTGCCATGCCAACAACGATGCCAGTTCCGACTCACTTGACGTTTGTATGTCGGATACTTTTCATCGTGTGGCTTTACACCAAAACAAATAAAAATTACGAAGAAAAAAATATATCGAAAGTGGTCGCTGTTCACCACTGAAGAGACATGGCTCTGACCTCTCGCTTGGCGTCTCGCTTCGCCTTGCTGCGCTCTCCGCGCGTCCGCTGGTCGTCCTCGAGCAATATCTCTCGTGTGCAAGGTACGCCGCACCTGAAGCGCAAGCTGGGCCAGCATCTGCTGGTCTCCGACGGCATCCTGGACCACATCGTGGCGGCGTCACAACTCTCGGAAGCGTCGGACAGTCTGCGCGTGCTGGAAATCGGGCCGGGAACAGGCAACTTGACGTCGGCTTTGCTGCAGGCCAACCCCAATGTTCAGGTCCATGCTGTGGAGTTCGATCCTCGCATGGTGGAGCAGCTTCAGCTGCGATTCCCCGCCGAAATCGAGGCCGGCAGCCTCGTGCTGGAACACTCGGACTTCGAGGACTTCAAGTTTGTAGCGGACGAGCAGCAGGAGAAGAAGTTTGACGCCTGCGTGGCCAATATTCCGTACCAGTTGTCGTCGCTCGTGGTGTCCCGACTCTCGAGCTACATGCACCGCTTCCCCACGAGCTTCAAGTGTGCAGTGTTGCTGGTGCAGGAGGAGTTCGCGTTGCGACTGCTGGCCCAGCCAGGCAGCAAGAACTACAGCCGGCTGAGTGCCAACACGGCCCTTGTAGCGGACGTCACGTCGGTAGTCAAAGTGCCGAGAGAACACTTCTTGCCGCCGCCCAAGGTGGACTCGAGGGTGATCAAACTGACGCCTCGAGCGGCGTCGACGCCTGCACTGCCGGACGATGCCTTGTTCTTCCAGAAGTTCGACGCGCTGTTGAGATTGTGCTTTGAACGCAAGAACAAGACGCTGAGAGCTCTGCTGCTCGCCAAGACGGCGAGATCGCACTATGTGCTGAAGGAGGGCGCGTTGGCGGAAGGGGAAGACAAGCACCAGGCAATTACCGACCGCGTGGAGGAGGCCCTGGAAGCGAGCGGACTCACGTCCAACCGAGCGGTGAAAGTGACTGTGGGCGACTTCATAAAGCTGATGCAGGAGCTGAATGACCGTGGAATCGATCTGCGTCCGAGCACAACCCGCCACTTCCGAGACTAGCTAAGCGCACGCCATGGATAGAGAGCAAGGAATAGAGCAACTTGACAAGCCAAAACGAATTCAGGTGATGTTCCTACAGTCCTATTCTCTTCTCCTTCTTGTGCACAGGTACGTCAAGCACTCCTTTGCACTCTTGATCTCAAAACATTTGNGCGATGGGAGACTCGTCCTCGTCTTGCATTCCCGTCGGGCTGGACCGCTGCCGCTTGTGTAAGGTCTTCGAGTTGAGCTCGCTGCGTGTGGATCCTCCTCCCCCAGCTCCACCATTACGTGAAGACGACCCGGGCGTTCCTGCTGCGGAAGTGCTCTTGGACAAAATCGACGAGGTTGGCTTGGACTTGCGCGTCACGACTTGAAGGAACCCGTCGCCCACTTCAGCACACAGTTTCTGCTTCTTGAGACTCGGAAACAGCGGCTTGACACTGCGTCCGCTGATGCTCCGACTGTTACCCGGAGTATCCAACTGGACTCCGAACGCCGCGCGGCGCTTGCGCGACTGCGGCGTGAGATCGGCCAAGTTGCTGTTTGCTGGGCTTCGTACTCGCAGCGGAGACTTGAATTCCGTTTTCTTCTTCTTCTTCTCCCCAGTCGTATCCTCCTCTCCGTCCGTGTCTTCGCCTGCTTCCTGCTCATCGCCCCCCGCAGTCTCTCGCTCGGGCGTGTTACCCGACGAAATGGACACCTGGCCAATCCGCTGACACAGCGACATGGACGTCTCGTTGCCGTCTTTGTCCGACGTGGGCGACGCCATCTCGGCCGCCGGCATCTCCGTCTTCTCCGTCTTCTTCTCACTCTCGTCTTCTTCCTGAGTCAAGACCTCCTCTTCCTCCTCCTCCTTCTCTTCAACCAAAATGTCCCTGTGTTCTACCTCCTCGGCTACTTTCTCTCCCTCTTCTACCTCTTTCTGTTCTACTTTTTCTGCCTCGCGACTTCTCATCTTCCTCGTAAGCTCCTCAATGGCCGCGAACGAGTCCAGCCCCTGGCGCTTGAGCCTTCCCAGCTCCTGCTTGACGATCAGCGCGCGCACCGCGTCGTCGTGGTTCATCTGGAACTGCCGCATGACGCCGCGCACGGCCGCGGCTTCGGGCGGCTCCGTGGATGCCACGATGCGGCGTAAGAGCAGCTTCACGGCCTCCTCGCGCCGTGTGCCGCGTTCCAGCAGCAACTGCAGCTCCTGCTTCACCACACCCTGGAACGCGAGCTGCGCCTCCTGCATGCGCGCGCTCGGGAAGCCCGCGCGGGCCGTCGCCGCGCGGCGCGTCGTCGGAGCCTCCTCCATCTGTACTGCGGAGAAGAACGGAAAGTGCAGAATATATCACTGAAAATGACAAAATCCAATGCGGGCATGGATTGGCTGAAATTGCAGATGGGTACACGGTCGTTTCGGCCGAACAAGACGTCGCTTTGGGGCACTTCCAAGAACGCCACCGAGCGCCGAGTCTCTGTCTGTGGATCTACTAGTTCCGTGTCTATTGCCCGCGATGGCCCGCCGCATCTCCCAGAAGCGCAACGCCAAGACGTACGAGCGGCCAGGGCTGAGTGAGGAGGAGGTGGAGGAGATCCGCGAGGCCTTCAACCTGTTCGACACGGACGGCAGCGGCACGATCGACCCCAAGGAGCTCAAGGCGGCCATGCAGTCGCTGGGCTTCGAGGCCAAGAACCAGACCATCTACCAGATGATCGGCGACATCGACAAGGACGGCAGCGGCTCCATCGACTTTGAAGAGTTCCTGGACATGATGACGGCCAAGATGGTCCGAAGCTGTTCGTTACCCGGGTAGATTCCGGAAGTGCTGACTCCTATGCCTCTCTCTCTCTCTCTGGACTGTTTGATGTTGTTGCAGAGCGACAAGGACTCGAGAGAAGACATCCAGAAGGTGTTCAACCTGTTCGACGACGACCAGTCCGGCAAGATCTCGCTGCGCAACCTCAAGCGCGTGGCCAAGGAGCTGGGCGAGACCATGACGGACGCCGAGCTGCTCGAGATGATCGAGCGCGCCGACACGGACCAGGACGGAGAGATCAACGCCGAGGAGTTCTACGCCATCATGACCAAGAAAACCTTTACGTAGATATCAACACACACACACAGCAGCACTAAGCGTAACGACTCCAAGAAACAGATACACAAACCACCTTCATCATACCACTCGGCCTTCTCCTCTAGCTCCGCTTCGTCTCGATCTTCGGGCTCAGTCTGCAACGGCGTCGTTGAGAGCCACGCAAATGACGGCCTTGTGATGGCCGCTGTACTGGCGGATAGCCTCGCCCTGACTCAGATCCCACAACCGAGCGCTCTGGTCCGACGAGCAGGTCACCAAGTACGACGACACTGCCGAGAAAGCGCAGTCCCAGACCCACCGCTGGTGGCCTTGTAGCGTGTGAATAAGCCCAGTGCTGCTCGGTACAGGTGGAGCCGACGGGCCCAGGGTCGAGCTCATGCTGGACGAGCTCATCTGGCGCTGCGAGCTGATGGATCCGTTGCTGTGCATCTCCGGTTCAGGCGCCTCGCCGGCGGCCGAGGCAGCCATGGTCGCCGGGAGACTCCACACTTTGGCCGTCTTGTCAGACGAGCAGGTAGCAAGGAACTTGCCGTTGGCACTAATCCGCGTCTTGAGGATGTAGCCGTTGTGCGCCTGGATCGATCCGTGCAGCTCATAGTGGTCCTCGGGCTTCGGGCGGTAGAAGAAGCACTTGCCGTGGTTGTTGGCCGCCACGAGCGCGCTGCCGTCGCGCACAATGCTCACAGAACGGATGCTGCTCTCTCCTGTGTCGCCCGTCGGCGGCTCCAGCTTGGTGACCATGGCGTTTGCCGTGAGGTCGTACACGCGCACGAATCCGTTCTGGTCGCCCACGAGCAGCTCGGCCTGGTTCGGGTGCAGCACCACCGAGTTGAGCGGCACCCCAGCGTCGTAGCTACGCTGGCAGCCGGGCGCGCGCAAGTCCCAGATCTTGACGCTGCCGTCGTCCGAGCACGAGTACATCCACTTGCCGTGGCGCTGGAAGCCTAGCGACGTGACGTTGCTGGCGTGGCCATCGTAGCTCGTCACATGGTTCGGGTTGTTGCTGTTGATCTCGAACAGGCGGATGTGCGGGTTCCCCGCCGCCGCGATGTACTTCTTGTCCGGCGTGATCTGCAGGCAGTTGACTTGCTGCAGTCATTGGGCATGAAAAAGCATTAGTGGGCCCATGTATCGACATTATAAACCGGCGATTCCTCGGCTTTAGAAGCCTCGTTGCAGAGCAAATTGAGGGAAAAGCAGCCTACCGAGTCTGGGTACTTGACTGTGCGGTTGCACGTTCCCGATGCGGCCTCCCAGAAGCGGATGGTGTGGTCGTAGCCCGCCGTCGCCAACACCACGCCCGCCATATTGCTTGAAAATGAAGGAAGGGGCGATGCGTAATTCACTTTAGTGACTTTGTGTTTGCACACAATATTGTCATCAAATGTCTGCAACACTTCACTTTCTTATTTTCCGAGAAGAAGCAAGACATGAAGGTGACCAAGTCGATCATGGCGCTGGCGGCGCTCTGTGTAGCGCTGTGTGCGCCTGTAACAGACAGCGAAGGGGTTGTCGATGTCTCCGTGGACTCCGTGACGCGACACTTGCGCCAGGAGAGCGCAGAGTTTGCTGCCAAGCCCGCCCAGACCGGTGCAACGAGGGACTCGACCAACCCGCTGCAGCGCCGAGACCAGGCGCTCGTATCCGCGCACCGCGTGTACGACCCGGTGTCGGGACTGGCCTGCTCGCTGGTTGGCGAGTGCGTGGCCTGCCCTGAGTCCGATCGGGACGAGAGCTTCTGCCGGGACACAGGCTACCGCCAGGAGCTGGACTGCCCGCGACCCAAGGACCCCAAGGCTGAGAACCTGCTGACTAAGCCCGAGGACGAACGGGAGACGCGCTTCAAAGCTTGCTCGCCTGCGGACACGGCACGGCCAGGCTTGGCGGTGTTGAAGTTCGAGGTACGAGAGAAGTCCCGAGGTGGAGGTTGTGAAATAATGCTAAATTGTGTCTGGTTATTGCAGGCGGTGATGACGGTGGTGCTGGCTGTGTCGTTAGCATTGCTGCGAAAGGAGCGAGGGAAGCACATGAGCTCGTTCGACTTGCGGAAGGACCCGCGGCAACGTACGGGGTTGCTCGGCAGCACAAATGACAAGAGTTCCGACTAAATTGCAGTCGAGCGGTAGTATCCAAGCCCTGTGATCAAGCAGTTAGAATAGACGCGGCGCGTGACCTCGACATGCAGGGCGGAACCTCGGACGAGCTTCTTAATGTTAATCAAAGACAGCAATGTATGTATTTCTCCAAGCCAAATGCAGAACTGACGCGTCTACTTTCTCGCACGCTTGGTGCCACGACCTCCAGCTTTCAGAGCGTTCTTCTTCTCGGCCTTGGCCTTGTCGCGTGCCAGCTGCTCCGCGCGCTTCTTGAAGATGCCCGAGAGCTTGGGCATGATGGGCGGTGCGTCCACGCGCTCGCCGAAACGCACGGGTGCGGCGTCCTCAAAGTAGTCCTTTTTAGTGCTTCCCGTGCTCTGGTAGTCGCGCTCGTAGCGCTCCTGCTCCGTCATCTTCTTGTCACGCGCCTTGTCCTTCTTCTTGGTCAAGAAGGCCTTGCGCTTCTCGCTGCTGCGACGGCCCTGCTTGGCCGCGTCGTAGATAACACGCTTGACCTCCGTGCTGATGCGCTTGTTGAACTCACGCATAGACTCGCCCTCGCGGATGGAGTCCACCTGCAGCTTCTGTCTCTTCTTGGAGCCGCCGGTATCGCTGCCGTCCACGGTCGACGTGCGCATGACGAACTGCTCCATGGCGTCGTCGCTCAGCATTTTGCGGCGGCGCTTCTTGGAGCGCTTGGACTCGGTAGGCGGCAGGTCGTACGACTTCTGCTTCTTGCCATTGTCGCGCTTGCCCTTGAAGAACGGGTCGCACTGCTTGAGTTTCCTCTTGGCGCTCACTCGACCCATGACGACGAAGAACTCCTGGCTGACGTCGGTGAACTCGTGCTTCTGATGAGGACGCGATTGCCAAAGTGATCGACTGGTAGAGAACGAGCCCTGGGCGCTTTTTTTTACTTCTCGGGCGTCACGTTTTGACTTCCAGGACAGCACCGATTCTTTACCGATTTTTGTATGGATTTAATCCGAGTCCTGGATTTACCGATTTTTTATGGAGATTTAATCCGAAAATCGGTAAGTTACGTTCCGAAAAAAACTGTCAGGTTACGTTCCGAAAAAAACTGTCAGTTGCCTTTTTGCTCAAGGTCCAGGCAGGATGCTGTACTCGCGCTCGACGTCCATGAACAACTCGCGCCGCAGGCGTGCGAGGCTCACGGCCTCCCGTCTGCGGCGCTCCAAGCTGCTGACTGAGGTGGCGATGCGCAAGATGAACTTGGACCCGGAGAAGACCCAGCAGATGGAGCACATCTCGGAGCAGCTCTCCCCCGACGACATCAACTTCTTCCGCCACATCTTCCGCCAGATTGACAGTGCGTCGAGTGTCTGCTGCAGAGGTGGCAAGGCGTCACGCTAACAGGAGATATTTGCTTTGTGTGCCAGCTGATAACTCTGGTATCATGCTCCGCTCGGAGCTCCACGAGGTGGGTCGGATTCCACTGTTTCTTCAAGAGTGAAGTGCCCTCACTAACAATGCTATATGGTCGACATGGTTGCAGGCTCTCACTTTGCTGGGCATCTCCCCCAGCGACAAGGAACTGGACGAGTACTTGCTCATCGCCGATGCGGACGGTACGTTTGTCAATCTTCGCGTTGGTTGGAGTTGAACAACCGATCGCCTGAATATATGCGAGCAGGCAGCAAAGCTATCGATCTCCAAGAATGGACTGTGTTGTGCGGCATGCTCGTCACTCCACCACACGACGAGCAAGACCTCCTGGGTGCCTTTCACGTACGTAGCTCAAGGTACCGAAATCAAGCACCGTACTAACTGGCGTGGTAGTGCCTGTTCCCCAACGAGGAAGACATTCCCGTCGTCGTATTCCGCACCAAGATGCAGCGCATTCTCGAGAACGCCTACGCGCACCTCCCCGACAGCAACACCCACGAGGTGAGCTGCTATGTGGACGACATCCTCAGCGCCCTCGACCCGAACAACACCGAGTGCATCGACGTGCAAGAATGCATCCGGATCCTCAGTACACCCTACCACGGCAAGCCTCCTCTTCCCAGCCCCACCACCGAAAAGCAAAAAAGCAGTAGCGAACAAGAGCAACCCCAGCGACAACAAGCGCAGCAGGACGACAGTGACTGAGTTGAGTGAGCCATCTCGACCACCGCGTTATCAGATTGGTGTGTCGAAAAACACCAATCTGCAACCATCATACCAGTCAAATACCTTGAAAACTGTATGCTTGCAAAAGAAGAAAAATCTCGTCGCTTCATTCTCGATTCCTCGCTCTACCTGCAGATATGTTGAACGGAGCGGCGCCGGCTGGGGGCCCCGTGGAGGTGGACGAGCACACGGCAGCGCTGTGGCTCGAGCTGGTGGACAACAGCGTCGAGTGCGAGCTGTGCAACGAGCCGTACGATGATGACGACAGCGACGAGGGTCACATCCCGCGGCTCCTGACGTGCGGACACACTTACTGCCAGGTAGGGCGTTCTACCCAGTTCGTAGATCAGACCATTATCCCTACCCACACTTCGTTCTTGTTTCTAACCAACCTTATCACTTCAACTTCATATCTGATAATGGTACTTAGAGCTGCCTGGACGGCTGGGCGACCATGGGCGCGAGCCACGCGGGCGCGCAGAGCGGCGAGCTGGCCGTGATGGAATGCCCTACCTGTCGCAGAGTCACGCGCTTCGACGGGTCTATCGGCGCGCGCGCCCTTCCCAAGAACTTCGAGCTCGTACGCGCCCGTCAGGAGATGGAGGCGCAAACGCAGACGCAGCTGCGCCGGCTCAAGGAGATCTGGGCCACGCAGGTGAAGGAGAAAGAGCAGCTGGCCCGCGAGGCCGAGGAGCACGCGCGCACGGCGCAGCGGGAGAGCGTGCAGGCCACGCAGCGTGCCATGTTCCTGACCAAGCAGGTGGAGATCAACGAGCAGGAGAAGAAGCGCGCGCAGGAGCTGGCGGAGGAGGCCAGACACCGCGCGCTCGTGGCCTCGCAACAGGCCGAAGCTCTTCAAGCCGAGACGGAGAACCTCAAGCAGCAGCTGCAGAACGACGCGGCGCAGCTCGCGCGCGTGCAGCATGACGCGTCGAGCGCGGTGGCTGTGGCCAAGGAGCTGCACTCCAAGGCCGAGCAGTTGCAGCAGCAGGTGGACTGTGTCCGCGCGCAGCTCTCGCTACACGCTGGACGACACGACCCCAGTAAGTTGGTGGTGCTGGTGTGTGAGCCGACGACGGTGGGCTCCTGGCTGCTGCCATACACGAGGTACGCGGTGATCAGCATTGCCAGCGACACGACCAAGGGTGCGCAGGCTATTGATCCGTACCAGGCCGCCAAAACGTGGACGCGTCTGCGCCAAGTGGAGGAGCCAAGCTCGTCGGTGAAAGTCTACCGCCGCTACAGCGACTTTGTGTGGCTGCAGCGCGAACTGCAGCGTCAGTTCCCGTTCGAACTGGTGCCGTGCGTGCCCGGGAAGCAGATCTTCTTCAACAAGGAGAAGGAGTTCGTTGGCGAGCGCATGCGCCTCTTGCAAGCTTTTTTACGCGGTGTGCTTCGCCAGCCGCTGCTGGCCGTGACGGAAGAAGTGCGCGCCTTTCTGCTGTCGACAACGGAAGAGCTCGAGAGTCTCCGACGCGCCACCTCGAGCTACTACGGCAGCAGCAGTTTGGACGGCGACGACTTGTTGTCGGTTGATGACGATGTGCCGGACGAGGAGCTGGAGTCGCGAAGCTCGTCTCCTCCAGCCAGCAGCGCCCCCCTCGGGTCCAATGGGTCGTCTATGAGCAAGCACAGCAGCAGTTGGAGCGCGTGGGGTGCTGTAACGGCGATCACGTCAAGTGCTGCCAAGCTAGTGACTACAACAGGCACGGCGCTGAGTGGCATGGGCACGAAGACTGGCACTGCTGGCCTCCCAGAAGACCCCGAGCTGGAGCTGTCGAAGAGCTTCTTGGAGGCGGAAGGAGCGGACGCAGCGACGCGGGCGGGCATCGAGCGCCGACGCAAGTACATTGACGTGGCGAGGTCCTACCAGTCCACGGCTCAAAAGGGAGGGCAGCTTTCTCGTGCTTCGCGCCAGCAGTCCCACCACTTGCACCGCATGTGCGAGCTGCTGCACGACATGAACTCACTGGACCAAGACCATGCGCGGCGTCGGAAGCAGCGGCTCGCAGCGTCTCAGGACGTGAGAGCTCGTCTGGAAGAAGACGACGACGACATGGAGACGCGGGCCTTTGACGAACGGGCGTCCGATGTGTTTAGCGCCATCTCGCTCAACACCAAGAACGACGCGGACTGCATGGAGTACGCGCTGCTGGAGATCGTGCGCATGCAGACGCTGGAGCTGGGCGGCATTGAGGACGCCTTCTCGCGCGTGCGCCGTCGGGAGGAGGCTCTGGACTCGCAGCAGGCATCAAGCGCATCTGCGAGCAGCCCGACAATGGCCAGCACCCCCTCGAGCGACGGCGGGGCTTGTCTCTCCGCGTTGGCGTTGAAGCACGAAGAGCTGGCGACGCACCGGCACGAGTTGAACGAGAAGGTGGCTCGCCTGGACCCTGGCCGCTCGCAGTTCGTCCTGGACGTGTTGCGGAAGAACGCGAGCGAGATGCACAAACTGGCCAAGACGAAGCGCAAACTGTTCCAAGCCTCGCAGCAGCAACTGCTCGGCGTGGGGCGTTAGACGGGTGGGGTACTGGCAAGTGAGAGAGAGAGAGCGGAGACAAGCGTGGTAAGTGTGTATAAAATATAGGGGGTTGCCAATGAAGCGGGTGGCTACCCGAGGCGCTTCTTCGCTGCTGTCCTGGTGGCGTTGTTAGGGAGATACGACGAGTACGGCGGGGCGACGTGGTTGCAGTACGTCTGCATGGATGGCAGGTCCAAGTGCACGGGGCGATTCAGGTACGTAGTCCCTTGTTCTTCTTCTTCTTCTCCGTCGTCCTCACTGCTCTCGTCTTCGTCTGCACAGGACTCGTCGCCTTCCAGCGGCGGAAAGCTGCCGTTCGCGGCGTTCGTCACGAGTTGCTGGAAAGCAGCCATCTCGGCTTCCACCCGCGAGACGAGAGCTTGGTACTCGGAGAGCGGTGCAGTCGCTGTCCCCGCTGCCAAGTCGAAGCCACGCGAAAGACCCGTCGTTAGTGTCTCGCCCAAGTGGACCATCTGCACGGCGGCGGCGCGAGCGGAAGCCGTCGTTGGCTCGGCGAAGCAGCGCATCCAGGCGAGCTTGGCCTGCACGAGCAGCTGGCGGAGCTGCAGTTGCAGCTTGGTGAGCCGCGTCTTGAGCTCCAGTCGCGTCTCGATGGAGAAGTACTGGGACGCGTCGGCGTTCGCGCCGCTCATGGGAACGCCTCGCGCGCTGGTCGGCGGCAGGACGAGCGTCGCCCGCTGGCGTGTGGACGCGCCGCGCGTGATCGCAGCGATCGGGCCGCTGGATTGACGCCGGAGCTGCGCCGCGGGGTCCACCATGGCGTGCAGTCGTACAGGTCCGGCGCTTCAGCGACGGGTGACCGCAGTGGCTCCGATAGACTTGTTGAAGTTGACCTGGTGGATGGACGATCAACAAGGCGAGGCGAGGCAACCCACTAAACATAGCGTCGTGCCGGCGCGGCGAAGTGTGTGAAGACAAAACTGCGGTTCGAGTCGGAAGCCTCGCGTGCGAGCAAGCTTTGTGCCCACCGCTGCTCGATTTGCAGCGTGAATCACTTCGCGAGAGCACGACGCGCTAGATTGCTTATCTGCGAGCTTTCATGTCTTTCCATGATGGACTGCCAAGCAAGCTTGCTTCCAGCGCTGCCGCGAACGCGAGGAAGGCTCTTTCCGCCGCGGTCGGACGACACCTGGAGAAGCGCCCAAGCCGCAGCTTTTTTCACGGCCGGGAGGCCGGCACCGCGAGTGTTCCGCGAACGAACGCATGCGCAGTGAAGACACCGCTGGCGCCGGCATTGTCGGGTCGACGGCTCTCGCTCGCTCGAGAGGATTTGCTGTGTTCCTGATCTACCTGCAGAAGGTCCACCCCCCTCGAGAGACCGTCAAGCGGTGGGACTCGGTTCGTTTTGGGCGGAACGAGGGGATCGTTGAAGCTTTGGAAGAAGACGTCGGTGAGGACAAGCACACACAGACAACAGCACGCAGCGTCATGTCAGACTCGGTCGCAGTAATGCATGGAGGCTAATGCCATGCTCGACACGCGCCATGTGCTCTTCTCGTTTCAATAAAATTCCTCGTCTGCCAGTGGCTAAAATTTGGACTCTGGTCGCTTTCGATTGGTCGAAAACAAATCGTCTCGTCGTGACAAAGAGCAGGAAGAGCAGAGAAAGAGCCGACCCCCGCTCGACTCGAGTCGACTGCCCTCGAGAGTCGAGCCACAGCGAGATAAGGACTGCAGCCCCCCGCCCGCCACTCCTCAAGGCGATGGCTTCCCAGCAGCCGCAGCAATGGGCGGACACCTCTGTCTACGCGCAGGTCTTCGCACAGGCGGACGCCACCAGCTCCGAGAGCATGTCGGACGAGCCCGCGGACGTCTGCCGCTTCATCCACAGCCAGTGCGACAAGGAGCTCTTCACAAGCGAGTACTTACGGTACGTCGTCGTCGCTCTACCTTTTATGGTAGAGTAGAACAAAGTTCTACCAACTCTTGCAGCGTCAAACTAACGGTTGTTCTACTGAAATGACGAGTAGAAGCAATAAAGCGAGTGGTCACAAGGTATGAAGATTTTGAGCGAAAAGTGGGGGTAGAATGACTTCCTGACGCTGTGTTCTACCTTTCTTTTCGACTGTAGAATTTGCGCTGTTTCCCGCATTGCTGCGGCGGCCACAACCCCAAGAGCTTCTGCGGCTCGGGGCTCGTGGTCGAGTGCTTCCTGTCCAAGTGCCAGCTCGTGCTGGGCCGGTTCGAGGAGGTGGCCAAGCAGCAGCCTGGGAAGAGCAAGACGCTGCCGGCCAACGCCGCCGTGGACACAAGTCTGGGACGCAGCAACCTCGTGGTGGGGCGAGAGTACCCGCGCCAGGAGCTCTTCGACGACGTCAAGATGCCCGACCAGCCCTTTGGCCGCTGGTTCCGAGGCACGGCCGTCCCGAGCAGCGCCGCGGGGAACGCCAACAGCACGTGCTTCTTGCTCAATGGCAACCGCCAGTCGTGGCACTACGGGTGGCAGTCGTCGCGCCTGAACTGCAAGAACCTGCACGTGTTCAAGGTCTACGTGTTCGACGAGAGCGCCCATGGCAACGCCAGCACGCTCACGTGCGTGGCCGCGCTGGCGTCGCCCGCGTTCCGGATCTCGTCCAGCCGCAAGGCGAGAAAGACGTTCCGGTCGCCCATGAACCAGGCGGCGCTTGCCAACGGCACGGCGCCGAACGCGACGGCTGCGGCAATTGGACTGCAGGGCCTGCGTCAGAATGCGATGCAGATGAGAGCGCCCGGAGCCGCCTCGCCGCCTGGATCGACGCAGAGCGCGAGGAGTATCGATGAGCTTCTGGGAAGCGCCACGGGAAGTAACTCTGCGGCGGCGAATGCGGCAGCCATGTACGCGGCCGCTCAACAACAGCAACAACAGCAACGGCCACCGACTGGCTTCATGTCGGGCCAGCGAGACCCGGCGCGACGTGAACGGAAGCGCCTGACGCGCTCGGCTTCGCTCAAGACGGACTACTTCTCGACGATCTCGTTCCCCTCGATGCCGCAGCAGCAGCAACAACAGCAACAGTATCAACAACCTCAGAGACTGTCGCTTTCGGCCACGCATCCGCCGCACTTCGAGGGGCTTCAGGACAACCGCGCGTCGATGCCGTCGCTGCCGGGCGTGGGGTCCTTCCTGACTAACTCTGCAGGGCCTGGACCGACAAGAGGCAACCGGGCTTTCCACACGCGACGCTCGTCCCTAGCAGCTCTCCCGATGCCGGCCTCCAACGCGCAGAGTATGGCGCGCCAGCATCAAAGACCGGTGCCCGTGCTCACCCCCATCACCGGAATGATGCAGCTTCGACTCGAGAGCCACTCGCCGTACACCAGCACGCCGATCGGCAGCTCGACGCCGTCCTCCTCCAGTTCGACCGCGTCTTCGTCTGGATCGGGGGCTCCTCCGGTCCACACTCGCCTCACGGCCGCAGCGCTGCACCAGCACGCGTACGCTTCCGCCCGACCCTACCCGTACGCGCGACGTGATACTTGGTCGAGTAACTTGCAAGGGATGATCCCTGAAGGCGGCGGCATCCCCATGATGATGATGTCGCCTGGATCTTCGCCCGACAGTTATCTCAACCGCAAGCGCAACCGATCCACGGACTCGGACAAGGCCATCACTGCGGCGATCGAGGCCTCCGAGAAGATCCACCCGACGCTGTCGCCCGTGTCCTCCCCGGGTTATTCCCCTCCTCTGGTGGCCCCTGTCCCTACCGATAGCGAGCTCTACCGCCGCGCGCGCATCTTGCAGCTCGCGTTCACGATCGTCAAGCGGATCCATCGCTTCGAGGAAGTGGCGGCCAAGCAGAAGGAGGCAACTCCGGCAACCCCCAAGGTCTATCGTCACTCCTTCGAAATGATCACCCCGCCGACGCCGACGACGGCACCGGCGGAGACTCCGGCGGCGCAGCGTAAGAAGTGCACGCTGGTGCAGATTCCTCTGAGCAACCCGAAGCTCTTGTACTTGTGTTCGAACCTTGTGACGGTCTGCACGTCGCTCATGAGCTCGGGGCTGCTGGAAGACATGCGCCAGAAGATGCACGACTGCGCGCAGGCCGGGCGTGGCGCGCTGGCGGCGTACGCGCAGCTTGTGGACTTGCTGAACGATTCGGTCGAGGCGCAGGTGGCGCGCCTGCCGCGCCGCATGCACAAGTCGTGGGGCGACGCGGAATCGGCCGACGAGGGCGAGTGGGACCTGTACGAGATGCTCAAGAGCTGCGAGCCGTGGCTGATGCAGGAGCCCTGGTGGGTGGTGCTGGACAATGACGACCAGCAGCAAGCAGGTGACAAGGAGGAGGGCGCGCTGCGTCCGCTGCCCTACATGAACATGTTCGCGGACTACTACCACGCCATTCGAGACGCCGTACCATCCCCCCAAGACCGGGAAGTTGCCGCTTCGTTGCGGAAGGCTGCTCTCACGGGCGCCAATGGGCTGACCGGGGAATGGAACCGCCAAGGCGAAGCGGACGAGCACCATCTGCAGCAGCCGCAGCGGGTTGCGTCGATTCGCTCGGCCACCGCCGCGTCGTCGCTCTCCTGGCTGGCTCGGTGCATCCATGCGCACACGACCAAGGTCTTCCACATCACAGAGACGGACACGACCATGACGCTGACGCTGCCGAACAGTTTGGTGTCTGCGGACGCCGTCTTCTTGCTGCAACTCGACCAGCAGGAGCCGACGGTGGTGCTGCCCCAGGATTACTTCCCGTTCGGCTGGTCTCGCAAGCGCTCGCTGATGGCGTATCGCGCGTGGCGCGTGCGCGGCATCGACGACTCGAACGGGAGCGCCGTGGCTGTGCAGTTCATGCGCTGGCCGGACGACACGGAGCTCGAGGCGGTCGAGAACGACGAAGAGGAAGAGGAGCTGGACGAGGACCAAGCCGACGACTCCCCCGAAGAGCCCGAGGAGGAACCGCTCGGTCGCCGTGGCCGCCAGCCGAAGCGCCTCCGCACGCGGATCACCATCTACTTCTCGGTCTTCTCGACGACAACGCTGCAGCTGCGCACCATTGTCGAAGCAAGTCTCGCACCCGCTGCCGCGCTGCCGGCGTCGTCCGCAGCGCAGCCCTCCGAGGCGGACATGCTGCGCTACTTCAAGTCTCCGTCGTCGTGGGAGATGCGGTCGCAGATCTCGCAGCAGTACACCAAGAACCTGTAAGTACCAGGCAAACTCCACCCTATCCAGCCCAGCTTCAGCTACCAGTATCTCCCTTTCGACGTCCGCCTTGTGTGTGCATGCGTGCGTCAGTGTGTGTTTTTCTTGAAGGTCGAACGGGGGAGCTCGAGTGGCCGCCGACAAGTAGATTTTTAGCAGGAAGGTCAAGCCCACTGCAGATGAACAAACCCTCAATTCAAAATGTGTTTCGTCTGTACTTGAGCCCCTCATTTCGTTGCTGCTGCACTAGTTGCTGGCATCGAAGCTGTCGCAGTCGCTGCAGGCTTCGCTGTTGGTGCCGGTACTGCCGCCACACTCGTTGCTCTTGCTGTTGTCGCTGAGAGATTTGCTGTTGGCGTCACGGTTCTCACAGGAGCTGGCGTTGACATCGCTCTTGATACTGGGCTTGGTACGGTAGCTGTCCTTGAGAACGTTGTAGCCTGTGTACCCGAACCTGGTCGTGCAAGAGGAGACGGAGTGGGCCGGACGCCAAAGCCCGTGTGCGGACGAGAAGCTACTCCCGCTTTCGCCGCATTGGCAGCCATTGAGGCCGCAGCTCTCTGCATCGCCTGCTGCTGTGCCAGTCTCTTGCGCTCCATCTTCTTCCGTGCCGCCGCGTCTTGACTGGCCTTGACCTTCTCGTTGTAGCCAGCCAGCACGCGGGCGTACGGCGTGAAACCCAGGTTCTCCATGCCTTCAACGACGTTGGATCCGGAGATGGACAAGCCCACGCCCTTCTTCGTTCTCTTGTTCTGCATGATGGAGAGATCTCGAGCTTCACTGGTGAAGTACAGCAGGAACTCGGTCACGCACTCTTGCATGAAGGCCACGGCGTCGTCGCTGATGCTGACCGCTTCGGACGCGTCATCAACGTACTGCCCCATGACGCTAGCTGCAGCAGGGCTCTTGCTCTTCTCCTCCTGCTTGACCGTAACCCCACTGTCCTCTTCGTGCGTCCCTGGGAGTGCCTTGTACATGATCTTGGACACGATCTTGGGCGGTAAGTACATCTTGTCCTCCGACTCGGTGTTCGTTCGCGTGGCCAAGTCGAGATCGTAAAACTGCTGCGCGACACGAGGCGAGATCGACGGCACTGTCGTCGTCGACGGCTGGTAACTAGTCGCAATCGAAGGCGACGTCCGTGCGTACACATCGGTCCGCGGTTTCTTGGCGGAGCCTGGGATCTCAACCTCCAGCGGACGCTTGTACGCTGCTGCAAGCATCGCTGCAGTCGTGGCGTCGTTGCTGACCGCGCCAACCGCTTGATAGGCTTCCATCTTGGCCGCATCTCGCTTCGCCTTGGCCTTCTGGTTGATCTCGACCTGCTTGGCTTGCAGCTGGGCCTTGAGCTCCGCATATTCCCGCTCAATCGTGGCCATGACAGGCTTCACAGGAGCGCGGACGGGTTGCGCCGGTGCTGTTGACGATGGCACCGTTACCACAGATACCGTACTCGTTGCTGCCGCTGTCGCCGCTGGTAGTTTCGGGGAGGAACTGCTTGCTGGCGTCGCCGTAGCAGCACTGGATGGACCCCCCGCAACCGTAGAGGTACTCGACGCAGCAGGCTCGGCAGGGACGCCAGCGGGGACGCTAGCGGTGGTGGAGCTCGCAGTACTTGTGGCAGTGGCACTGCTGGTCGGCGCCGCGACTTTAGGAGTAGCAGCGGCGGCGGCAGCGGCGGCGGTCGTGGCTGCCGCCACAGCCTTTGCCGCCGCTTCCTTCTGGGCCGCCTTGTTCTTTTCCCGAAGCAAGAATGCCCCCAGCATCTGCACGATCTTCTGCGTAATGTACTCCGACTTGACTTGCAGATCCAGCGGCCAGCGGCCCTGGTGCATCAGCATGGGGCGGCGGCGGGCCAGGCTCTCTCGGTAGTCTCTCTGCGCGATCTGCAGCAGCATGAGCTCCGTGCAGCGGTGCAGCCACGTCGTCATTCGATCCAGCGCCTGGCGCATCTCGCTGTCGGTCCTGGCGTTGCCCACCCGGATGCACACCCTGGCCAGCGCCTCCAGCTCGTTGTCAAACGCCGTCCGCGCCCTCTTCTTCACCGAGTAGTACGTCGGCGCCGGCGTCGCCACTGGCGTCCTGGCCGCCACCGTCGTCGTCTTGGCCGTCTCTCCTGGCTTCTGCAACTGCATCTTGAGCTGGAGCTGCGCCTGCTGCTGCTTCTGCTGCTTCTGTAACATATCCCTGAGCATCTGCTGCTGCCGGACGACCTGTTGCTGCTGCGCCAACAAACTGTCGGCGATGGAGGTGGCCGTGGCCGTCGTCACGGTGTTGCCTTTGCTCTGTACTTGCTGCTCGTGCAGCCTCAGCAGCCGCATGTGCTCCTGCTCCAGCAGCAGCTTGTTGCGCAGCCACTCGTCGTTGGAGCGCTGCTGCACGGCCTGCGCCGCCATCGCGGCCTGCCGCTGCACGTTCTGCTGCAGCCTGGCCAGCTGCTCGGCCCGCAGCTTCTGCAGGTCCTCGCTGGTCCTGGCCAGCCCCGTCGCGGCCGGCGTCATGGCGATGCCCGACTGCGCCTCAAGTTGGCGTGTCATGGCCTGGTACTGCTGCACCTGCTGCTGCGCGAGCGCGAACTGCAGCCTCCTGGCCTCCTCTTGAGCGGCCACCGCGCGGCCCTTTGCGTCAGCTTCTGCGGCCTTGCTCGCAGTAGTTTCGGCCGCTTTCTCGGTCTTCGGGGCATCTGTAGAGGCCTTAGACGTCGACGCAGGCCCAGCCGACGCGCAGGCTGGCCGTCCGCCGGCGGTTTGAGACTTCTGCGGGGAGTTGGAGGACGCGGAAGGTTCAGGAGCGTGAGCTGACGACTTGGCTTGATCACGAATGTCGTCGGATGGCGTGGGGATCGCGGGGTGCGGCGCTGGAGCTGCCGACGCCGACGCCGGTGTGGTCGCCGCTGGTTGGTCCATCGTTGGGGAAGGGAGTTTGAAAGCGTAACCCGGTTACGCTTTTTGGGGTTACGCTGGTCAAGTTGAAGGCAAAGGCAACTTGGTCGTCAACAGTTAAGCTTCATACTTTTTTATTTGTCTGTACTAATCATTAGCTGACACGGGCAGCGGTGGCGCCTTGGTGTCGAGGATTAAACCATCGCGGAAGCGGAAGTCGTACGGGACGTACTCGTACCGCTGGATGAGTGCGTACGGGTGTCTCCACGCGTACTCGAGCATCCGGGCGTTCTCCTTGCTGGCGTACGGGAGTAATAGGCCCAGACTTGCATTGTCCAGAACGTCTTGAGAGCCGCTGGGGTCGACCTCGGCTGCAACGGCAAAGTCGCCGCGGTACCAGTCGCACATCTTGGGCAGGAACACGACACGGTTCTTCTCGTCGTAGCGGAGGGTGCGAGCCACCACTTGACGCGTAGCTTCGTCCAGCTGGGCTTCAAGCTTGTTGCGGTCATAGACTGGAATGCGGTCCGAGCATGAAAACGTCATACAGTTGAGCGCGAAGTTGATGCGGAAGTCGGCGGATCGCAGCGCCAAAAGCCTGCGGGGATCCATCTGCGCGTCTCCGAGCCGAGGGAGGACCAGAGACGCCAAAGGCAAGCGCAACGACGTCATGGGCGCTCGTAGGACACAGTGCTCGATCTCAGCGAGCGAGAAGACCAGTCCTACAGTGTCTCGGCTCGTCAGGCCGAGGCGATAGCTCGCGCCGTTGAAGAAGCGACCCCACTGGGTCTTGGACTTGGGCAGCAGCCCCAGCAGACTGGCGTGCACGATGACGAGGTGGTACAAGTTAAGGAAGAACACGACTCGGTTCCCTTCGCTCCTGGCGAGAGGAAGCAGGTCCGCGTGCTGCAGTAGCTGGATCTGCTCTTGGAAGGCCGTCAAGTCACTCACGAAGTCTGCGTCGACGCTGCCATCCCGAGAGAAGGCGAGCCCGTTCTTGCTTCTCAGCTTCAACGCCTGCTTCAACGCGCTTGCTACGAAGTCGAGAGGCCTGTTGAGCACGCACCCCGTCGACAGGCAAGCGCTGAGCTGCGATGCACTGGCTGGAACCAACTGCATCGCTCCGTAGTCGTTCAGCACGAACTGCTTGCCGCCAAACAGGTCCGGGCTCACGCTCAATGCCGTCCTGGACGCTCGGTCGGTCCGGTCCGTAAGCCGATAGAGCAGCTCCATCCACGGGCGGCGGGCGTCCGGCGAGGCGAACGCGAGGTGGTGGCACCGCCCCACCATGCCTATGTGTAACCAGTAAAGCGGGACATTCGGCAGCTCAGCGGAGTCGCTCGCTGTGCAAGTGCACGGGCAACGGCGGAAGGTGGGGTCGACGGTTGAAGCACTGAGGACGTTGTCCAGCGGGATGGCGACCTTGTTGGCGCTGCTGGTGGACAGCAAGCGAGAGAACCGGAGCGAGCGACTGCCTTCGTCGAGCAGGAGCCACTCGTGCCGCCACTGCGTGCTGCTCAACACGCGGACTACATGAACCGCGCCGGGCTTCGGGGGTGGAGGCGCGCTGACGTCGGAGCCCCTTCCGACTGAGGTGATCGACGACGATGAGAACAGGAACGCGGGAGTGCTCTGGCCGCCTGAACTCTGCGAGAGGAAGGGCCACTCGCTCTCCAGCGACGATGGCGAAGACGCACTTGTCATCATCTCTAGCAGTGCCGTTTGAGCTGCGAGGAGCTGCTCGGGTCGAGGTGGAGGGCCTGAGCAGGTGTCACTGCCCCCGCTGCTGGTGTGTTCACTCCTACTCACTCTCTCGTCGACGGAGCAGACCTCGGCAATGGGCGTCGCCAGCAGTCGGATGTAGTAGTCCAGGAACTCTCGCTCGCCTTCGATTGTATCCACCTTGCCTCGTCGAGACCGCACCGTGATGGAAGAGGTGATCAGCGCGGAGTTCCCCGTCTTCTTGCCCATTTGCGAGTGGTCTTGGTGCTCCAGGAACGAAAGCGGCGCGAACGCTGCCAGCGCTGGAAGCAGCAGGACTCGCTCGTTCTTTGTCATGCGGTTCTTCCTCCTGGACGGCCGTCGCGTGGGGCTGTGCTCCTCATCGTGATCCTCGTCGACGTACTCCCTGATAACCACAACGTACCCCACTCGCCGCTCACGGTTCGTCGGCGAACAGCTCAGGTACTCAAACCACGCAGGAACGTGCACGTCGAACTTGGTGATCTGTCGTTGGATGGCTTCCAGACGCGAGTAGACATCATCAACCTCAACAGGTAGCTGGAAGCTGACGCCGGACAAGCGGTGAGGCTTGGTTACCGGAGGTGAAAGCTCCAGCTCGATGGAGCCACGTCGATCGGCGTGCTTGAGCTGGAAGCAGAACTGGTACTTCTTCGCTCGACGCGAGTGCGTGTAAGGCTGCTCCGGGCCATCCTTTGACAGCGTTGGGCTGACGAAATAGGCCGTCAGATGCAGCGGCATGTCGTCCCAGAACACCCGCAAGTCGGTGGCCTTCATGCCGGGGACGTTGGTCACCTGCCAGTGCAGGAAGTCGAGATAGTAGCTGTGGAAGTGGAACGAGTACGTGTCCTGCGTGTTGAACGCGAAAGTCGCTCCGCTTGCGCCTGCTCGTCTTCTTTGAGCGGCGTCCTCCTTGGACTCGCCAAAGTCCGCCGAGCCGAGCACCGGAGGCTCCTGGCCCGCGGGTGTGCAGACGAACTGGTCCACCGCCGTGTAGAGCGGGAAGCTGATGTGCGGAAGCTCAGCGTCGTCACTGTCTGCTTTGCTTTCGTCAGACTCACCGAAGCTGTAGTGAATACCACGTACGAGTGAGCGGAGGATGCTAAGCAGCAAGTTGCAGCCTCGTCCGGTGAAGAAGCCCAGGTGCATGGCTCGAGGAACCTCGCCACCGATGTAGAGCACGCTGCCTTCCGGTGGCGTCTGCTTGAACTGGAGCTGGAGCTGCACCCAGAACAAGCGGTTCTT
>JAABLL010000063.1:0-16438 GCA_012295475.1 Phytophthora gonapodyides | reverse complement strand
TTTTCTGCTTCACCAGGATGTATCAGCAAAAGAAGAAGCCTTGACACGAAAGCTGAAGAATCAAGCTTCCAAGTATGATCTCCTGTTAAACTTTGGACTGTGTTATTTGCTGACCATTTCGTTTTTCCTTCTCTGTGTGCTACTGTAGACAAGCACAGCAGATCAAAAAGTGCCTACAGCTCTCTCGAGACCTGTTCAAGGCTAGTGCGCGCGAAGCGTGCTTATCTCTCCAGCTTGGCACACAGCAAGTTCGAGTGGATTTCACACAGAAGCACTTGAAACAGACTGAAACCACCCTTCGGTATGCAGATCATTCACTGTGTATTTGCTTGTGTTTATTGCAGAAGTACTGATGTGATGTCATTTTCTAGGGAGCTGAAGGACGCTTACAAGCTGGCTAAGGAGACGCTAATGACCACAGCCAGAAAGGCGATGCAACTGAAGCGCAAAGCGGAGGATGAAGCCCCGTGGGAAACCTACCAAGAGCGGTTTGACAACCTTCCAGACGATTTGGATGAGCTGCACGGAAAGATTGAGAACAACAAAGCGGCGCTGGAGTGCTTCCGTGGCGACAGGACTATCCGCGAGGTTTACGAGCGAGTGCGCAGCGAAATCGTTGAAGACGAAGCGAGGTTGGAAGACCTGGAGAGTTTTGTCACCCATGGCGAAGACAAGATCAGCGGAATCAGGGTGAGTGTGAATGCTCCGTTGTGACGTGATGTTTTGAGTCGAATCACAACTGACGTTTTCGCCTGTTGAACTGGGCGATGCGCTCCTCAGGCCACGTGGCATAACAAACTCAAGGAAGTGGTTAGTCACATCGACTCCTCTTTCAAGGAGTTCTTCAAGGACGTTGGCTGTGTTGGCGAAGTCCTGCTGGAAGACGAGGATCCGGTACGTCTGGTGGCTTGGTGCAGGAATTTGACCGTGTGTATCTCACATCTGGTGTTTGACTGTACTGCAGGATGTGGCAAAATGGGGCATCAAGCGTCGTGCACAGTTTCGTAAGAACACGAAGCTTTCAACTATGACCAACGAGGAGCAGTCTGGAGGGGTGCGTGAGCTGTGCCGACGTACGTGTCGTCAACACTGGCTAACCAACAGCTTTTTTTTTAAATGCAGGAGAAATCTGTTGGTACGATCATGTACCTGATGGCCCTTCAGAGCCTCACCAAGTGCCCGTTCCGTGTGGTGGATGAGATCAACCAAGGCATGGATGTGTACAACGAGCGCAAGGTGTTCCAGCGGATCACGAAATCGTCGTGCGGTAGCAAGTTGCCGCAGTACTTCCTCATCACCCCCAAGCTCATCACTGGGCTGACGTACCACCGCGACACGAAGGTCATGGTCATTCTGAACGGACCGTACAACAATGTTCGGCAGGAATTATGGGATCATGATCAGTTCATCGCTCGTGGGAAGCAAGCGAAGCGGAAGAATGGTGGCGCAGTCAGTGGCTCCTCCAAGAAGCGTCTTCGGGCATGAGCAGGTTCCTCGTGGCTCGTACCAACGGACTGCCGACGGCAGATGTCGACATCGACGGCCAGGAATCTTACTCAGGAGGTAAGTACACGGTGCGGAGGCGTTATATAAGCAGTTCCAGTTGCCCTTTTCATGCAAAATGTTTTTCATTACACCGTTCGTGTGTGTGAATGCTCTCGACATGGTCTCGAAGTGGAGTGCAGAGCATTGACCTCGCGCACGATACTCTACATGAAGTTGAATGCCGATTGCCCACCGCTGAGACGCGCATTATCCGCGGGAGCTGCCGCGCCTGTTGCCGCCCCTGCACTGCGTGGTGAGTTGGCAATCGCGAACAGGTCTTTGCCAAAATGGCTAAGCGCCTTGGTGCGCTCGTCCTGCACGGGCTGCTGGTAGTATTGCTGTGGCTGCGGCTGCGCAAAGGATGGGTTGGACACCGTAGAGCTGCCTAGTGTGTCAAAGCCATCCAGCAACTACAATGTGAACATGACACACACGTTAGAGCTGCAATCCTCACCAGCGATTCAGTGTGCAATAAACGCACCGAAACTTGCTGCACAGGTACTGGAGCCGGTGGAGGCTGCGACGGTTGCGAACGCACAGGAGAGCCGAGAAGGTCGGCTGTACCCTGTGCACCATGATCAGCTGGGCCGGCAGACGACCCGAGGTTAAGCGAGCCGAATCCAAGGAGGTCCACTTCCTGTTGAGCTTGAGGCGCTCGGCTTTTCGAGGGGCTACCACGTTGTGATCGCACAGCGCCCGATCGTTTGGTGCTTGGCTGAGGGGCCTGGTCAGCTTCGTCCGCGTAACCGAGTGCTCGCAACACCTGACGAACCTTGGATACGACGCTAGGCTTGGCATCCTTTCGTAGCTGCAGAAAGTGTTCGCATACACCAGACGATGAGACTCGTTGGACATGATTGACATGACACGAACAAGGAGCAAGAGTGCGTGTGTGAGTACGTACCTCTTCGACAACTTCAACGTTTTCCTCAAAGAATTCTTGGTACGGCGCAGCACCTGGCGAGTCCAGCAATGCGAGCACGACGTGCAGACCTTTCAAGCGAACTTGCCACGTCTCATCTTCCAGCTTGTCAAGCAAAATGTCGCCGATGGTTTGTGCATCCAGAGTCTGCGCAAGGTCGACGAAGCGCTTCAGTCCGTCTGCAGGCGGCGCACGCGATAGTCCCGCAGGCGCGCACAAGTTGTCAATCATCGTGCGCTCATAGTCCCTGCACAAAAAGCAACGCGATGTCAAGAAGGCAATCGCATCATCAGCACATTGCGTTTGTCCTTCGTACCTGCTGGTGTCACCTCCGCCAGTTCCTTGCTGGGGCTGGTAGTACCCGTGGTCGATTACTTGCGGACCAGCGCGTAGTTCGTCGTGATCGGCCAGCGACGAAGCCATAGATTTGTCCATATTGCGGCGGTCCCACTTCTCAAGCGCGGCCATGCCCATCTTCTTCACTACTTCAGCCTTCTTGCCCAGAGCCGTCGCCGGGGCATCGTTGAGCGGCTGTCCGTTCACTGGGAGACCCATGCTGCTGATACGGTGGGTGCTGCCACTGAGCATACGATTCGAGTTATCGCCGTAGGACGGAGCGCCGCCAGCGATCTGCCCGCCAAATCCGCCTCGCGCGCTGCCTCCCATGGCACTGGGGTTGTACGTATTGCCAACGCTGGCGCCTCGAACCGCGTTCGGGTTGTACGTACCGCTGTTAAACCCACCGAGCCCTGACGTCGCACCAGTGTTGCTGCTACCGAATCCACCCGCTGGCTTGGGGAAGTTAAGCGAGTGCCCTACCAAAACCGTGGGGCGGTTGTCCCGCCTCGTAGAAGGGTTGTAGCGCGGCTCGTTGTCCATCGCAGCGTCCTTCTTTTGGTAGCCCGAGCTGCTCCAGACACCGGAGGCAGCGCTCTTGGAAGCAAGGCCAGGTGCTGACGAGGATGCCCATGAGTTGAACCCACTCGCCTGCGGTTGTTGCTGCTGCTGAGGTGCATTTTGGCCATATCCTCCCTGCGGGCCATTCCCATAGCCGCCAGCATTGCCACCATTCTGTCCGTAGCTGCTACCGCCACCATAGCCGCCGCTAGCTCCACCAGACGGACCGCTATAGCCTCCGCTAGAAGGCGCATTATACCCTCCAGCCGAGGGTCCGTTGTAGCCACCGGAAGGACCATTGTAGCCGCCGGAAGGACCATTGTAGCCTCCGGACGGGTTGTCCTGATACGGCGCTGGTCGGTCTGCCGCCTGTGGCTGCCCCCACGACCCGCCGACGTTGGAGTGCTGACGTTCACTTGGCCCGCCCTGGCTGTAGGGTCCGTTTCCGTTGCCATACGCCGGTGCATTGTCTCCTTGCGGCGCCTGCTGCTGAGACTGCTGCTCCTCGTTCTTCCGTGACAGGAATCCGTCGTTCAGACACACTAGCGCCTCCTGAAGCAACACACAACACGACGAGTGAGGCCCCAACGCCCCCATCACATGATAGCGTCTCTGCCCAGATCCAGAGCTCGAACCTGTGACGCCACGCGGATGCGGCGGTACTTCTCGTCTCCATACACGGGATCCGGCGGCCCGGAAAACTCTGCAGCCAGCGAAAACAAGTGTAGCATAACAACACCACAACGTCAGCCTTGAAGAGTCCTCGTAGACTGTTCAGATGTCCGCCGAGCTTACGCAGGTAGGCTGACAGCTCATGCTCCTCGTCCCTGATCGCCTCCGTGAAGGCAGGGCCGCCCTCGCGAATGCAAAACTACAATATATCAGCAACGTATTGTTAACAAGACCAGCCAGTAGCTCGCTTGAGCGCTGTTAACAGCCCCACCGAGATGATCTGCAGCGCCTTGAGCTTGACGTTGAGGTTGCTCTTGTTAAGACGCCCAAGCATGTAGTCGGCGATCTTCTCGGCGTCGCGGTCGCTTGCCTTGGAGGCATCTGCAGTGAAAACAATCGGGCAAGTTTAGCTGAGAGTCTCTCTAACTGTAAGGCTGCAAAAGGTTAAGAGCTTCAGATCACATACTAGCGATCTCCTCCATGAGGTAGACGGCCACGGGCCCGTCGTGCAGACTCGTGGCCTCGGCCAGCGTGTGCCGGTTCATGCTGCTCAGTCGTGCGGGCGCAGGTCTCTTCGAGATGGCGAGCGTTTAGCGATGTGGAGGGGGCGGCGTGGTACACACACACACACCGCCGGCACCTGTGACAATACATATACAATATATGGTGCAAACCTGTGGGATTAGATAGTTGTGCGCGGAAATGCGGCACATGTCACTTTGACTTTTAGCGTAGACGTGGAGAGACCATGGGCCGGCAGGGACGAGGCCGCAGACTTACGGACCGCGAGCGCCTGGAGATCATCGAGTTCGCGCGCAAGAACCCGGACGTGAAGCACGTGGAGCTGGCGGCCACCTACCACGTGAACGAGTCCACAATCCGCAAGTGGCGGCGCGAGTCGAACGCCACCAAGGTGCGCGCTCGCTGCGCCTCAAGCGGCAACGATGACAGACGCCGTGGCCAGGCGGAGCGCGCGCGGCAGTTCGATCTGCAGCTGCACAGCTGGATCTGCGCCGAACGCCAGGCCGGACGCACGCTAAGACCTGCGCAGGTACGCGCCAAGGCAAGGGCGCTGGCGTCGACGTACGAGCAGATGGGCAGCTTCAAGGCGTCGTCCGGATGGTACTACCGCTACTGCCGACGGTTCGGCCTCACACTGGACGTTACGGCGTCGTCTACAGCCTCTGCCGCCGCTAGCAGTAGCAGCAGTGAAGCTGGAGACGTCGCAGGGGAGGCTGTGGAGATGTGCACGGGCACCGAGTCGATGCTGGAGCTGCTGGGGCCGTTGGAGTTCCCTGTTGATGAAGAGGACGAGATAGGTGGCGCCTTCGCAGCTACGATTGATGCCAGCGGATCGGCAGCAAGGCTTCCGCTTCTTCCGGCTGAGCCTTGCTCGCTGGAGCCGGCGCATGTCCATGAGCCGGAGGAGAGCTCTTGCCAAGGCGCGATCGCCCACTTCCTGCACGACCACGCCGCGCTCTTGAGCCGGGCATGCCGCTCGCACTTCATCCAGCACCTGGCCGACGTGCCCGAGGAGCTCCACGCCTTCGCCCACATGAGCAGCTTGGAGCGCGTGCAGTTCGCCAAGACGTTCGCCCAGCAGGGGACCAGCAGCCGCGACACGACCAAGCAGAGCGGCAACTACATCTATCGAGCTGCTCTTGTAGTGTAGTTGGTGCTCTAATAAACGACTGCTCTTATATGAAATGGCTCTTATGTACGAGTGCTCTTAAAAGGTATCAAACCTTCACATGGAAGACGATGTCGAGGAGCTCCGCATGGAGGCCGTGGTGGTGGACTACTACATGAACCGGCCGCTTCCATCCAATGCCATCGAGAAGCTCCCCATGTCGCCTTGCTACCTCCGCGCTCGTGAGGTTCCAGTCGTGCGTATATTCGGCGCTACGCCCGCCGGACAAAAGACTCTCGTGCACGTCCACGGCGTAAGTTTTCACTCATTTTGCAGCCGTATTCCATGTTTAACGTCGTTATGACTGCGTCTGTGCTAGATCCTCCCCTACTTTTACTTTAGAGCAGAAGATGACGCGGATTTCGAGGACCCGGAGCGTCTGCGTGCGCTATTACCGCGACTGGTGAAGGATATCGAGGCTACCAACGCCTCCAGACAGCAGCAACGGCGGCAAAACAATGGAAATGCTGCGTCCAAGTTCAGTCCCAGCAGAATTATCGCCAAGGTAGGGCCGCGGAAGTTGCTTTCGTGGAGTATTGCGGTCTGGAGACTCATTATCGGCGCTGCTAGATGCTCATTGTGCAAGGCACGCCGTTCTACGGCTACCACCCAAAGCCGAAGCTGTTCGTGCAGATCTTTCTGTACAACCCGCGCATAGTGACAGCAGTGGTGCAGCTGCTTGAAAACGGAGGTGTTTGTGAACGGAGGTTCCAGCCGTACGAGGCGCACGTGCCGTTCCTGCTGCAGGTACATTGAATGAAGATGGGCAGCCCTGTGGTTTTACTTACAAGGAGTGGATTTATGCTGGAATGATGCTACGCAGGTATTCGCGGATTACAACATCGAAGGAATGAACAGCGTGGCGTTTAGCAATGTTAAGGTAAGCTTGAAACGTGGTGTTTCGATAGTATGGAGTGGGGACGTTTAACCTCGTGTGTGACCTTAGTTCCGGTTTCCTCTTCCAGCGACGCAGGATCATTTAAGAGAGACGCAGGATTCGGGCGACTATCGAGCTATCGTTCTTCCGACAGTCCCGGCAGAAAGAATCAGCGGTCTCGACAAGAGTGCGCCTCCGCTTGAAGGACGGTACGCGCCAGTTCCGCAAACTCAGAAACGGTGGTTTGATCGGCAATCCAGCTGTGCGCTGGAGGCTGATGTCGCAGCCGCCTGCATCTTGAACCCCGAGAAGTTTGACTCCCAGCAGAAAGCAGCGGAGGGAACAGGAGAGCTGCGCAATGTGCCGTCGTTAGCAGCTATATGGGAGGTGAGTTGAAAGAGCATTATGAGAAGGTATCAGTGGTTGTATGTGCCGTAACGAAGCGCTGCGTTCTTGTGCTGTTGGTGCTGTAACAGGAAGAACGGCAAAGACGCTTACAAAATGGAGATAGAGGAACGCCAATGATGTCGTTGAGCCTCCAGCGTAACCCTGACGCATCAAAAGGCTCTTCAATAAGTGCCTCTCCAGCTGAGTCAGCATCAGCATTGCTGTCCCAGTCATTTTTCAAGAAGAAGATGAGAGATTCCGTCGACGCCGTGATGGAAGAGATGGAGAAGCAAGCCGAAGGGCAGGCCACAAAAAGCGGATCTCCTGGACCTTATGACCCATTGTCTGGGGCTGAGGTGATTTCTTGTGGCAATTCAATCGCTGTCGAGAGTGAGTTTTCATACAGTCAAGCTGATCACGACGGCAACGGGAAGCGTGATTCAGACCAGGTAAGCTCGCTGTCTTTTGATTCAAAAGCTTTACTGAATTTACCTAATACGGAGTTTCTTCACCAGGAGTCTGCCGAAGAGGACGAAGCCATTGTGAATATATTACTGGCAATGCAGCACAAGAGTGAACCGGATCACTCGGATAACGAGTGGCATGGAAAAGAAGAGCACGATGGATACGACACACCTGATGATGACTTTGACGAGAAAAACAACCTCGACAAATGGGGTGTCCGAGATGATGAAATCGGCGACATATTGGCGTCTCAGCGCCTCGTTGAAGAACATTTGACGAGTCAAGAGCCTGAATCCCCGAAAGAAAAGGGCTGGTGGGGTGTCGCTGAGCGCGATTCGCGCCCAACTGCAAGCCCACTCAGCGAGCTTGGAAGCCCCCGTGTTGTCCTGCATACCCCGCAAAAGCGGCTACACAAGGTTTGTCTGACCAGTTGCGAGGGTTTTCTACAGTCTCGACTAACGTGATGTGCAGCCGTCAACGAATACTGCAAGGTCTATCCGCTTTGGGAGAAGTCCAGAGGATTTACCCTTGGTTGGCGATATTGAAGACCTACTACCACCACGACCTCAGGAACCGGTGCCCTTAACACCGCAGGAAGAGTCTGACCCGGTGGATTACCTCCAATTGTCACTAACTCCGCATCCTCGGCCTCTTCAAGCAAGTCCAAGAATTCAAGCACCAGCAGCGGGCAACAACCGACTCTGGGTATTTAGCCCCGAGCCCCCCACCTTGCCTCAGATCCTGTCGTCGTCGCAAAGTCTTGGAGTGAGCCCCATCCAGGTTCGACGAAACAGTGCGGGTATTGTCATCTAACTCCAACTAACTCGATTGCGTGGATGAAATCGTTCGCTCGTAGTACCAACCCGCATTTTATAGCAATGCTGCTGATATCCCGGACAAGGCGATGGTATTTGGTGGCAAGAAATTCGAGTTTGCTCCTCATAATTTGAGCAACCTGTCGGTGTTTGACACCGCTCCATCAAGGCAACTCTTGAATCCACTGGACGGCAGTGAAGGAAATGGCAGCACCGACATCACGTCCTGGCGCAAAATGTCCCAGTTGAAGTCCTCAACAAACCCTCGCGTGGGAGGAGAAAAGGTATTGAAGGGATTCGAAGTGCACCTACAGAGCTATATGACTAACGTATCTTCTTACAGGTTCGCCGCCTTCGGATGCCGGCGAGGTTACCCCCTGACGCTTCTGTTGTTGAAACGTGGTTGTCTAATGCTGGCTCAAACAGCAGCAATAGTGCTGGCAAGGTGCGGTCAAACATTTGTACCGTTAGTAGTTTCTGCTGCGATAATAATCCTGTTGTTTCTCTTTGCGTTTCTTACGCAGGTACGGCGCAAACGCTCTCGACGGTCATTAACGTCAACTGCATCTCCTTCGAGCAAGTTGAGCTCGTCGACGATTCTGTCGAACGTCACGATTTTGTCCATCGAAATATTTGCTGCGTCGCGAGGCAGCATGCTGCCCAACCCTCTTCATGACCCGGTTAATGTGATCTGCTATGCAGTAGAAGCACAAGAGGGCCCGACGGACTCCAAGACTAAAGAGCGTGGATTCCTTATCTGGAAGTTGGATGATATGGACGAGTCGACTCTTAGCAGCGTGGGCATGTGTGTCGACGGCAGCGATGTATCGGTAACAATGGCCTCTGATGAGCGCGATCTCCTTCACTCATTGGAGGCGCTTGTTCGACGGTGGGATCCAGACTTTTTGGCAGGGTTTGAAGTGCAAAAGGCATCGATTGGATACCTTGTTGATCGAGCGTCGCAGATGGATGTAAGTGTATGGTTGCTAGTGGTTGCAAACAAAACTTCTCACGACTCTTCTGAATTTTAGATCAACCTTATCCAGTCGCTTTCTCGCCTCCCATCAGCACCGATAGACCCGCGGAACACGACAACCGTTCAGGACCATCAAGGCGATAGCCAAAGTGAGGCTTCTATCGGTACAACTTGGGGGGTTAACAAGGCTGCTGGCTTGTGGATTCACGGCAGATACATTTTAAACCTCTGGCGAATGACGCGTTCTGAGGTTCGTGCTCCGTTTTATAGCTCATGAGGCGATGCCTTGCTTATGAAACTAACACTTTTATGCATTCATGAAATTCTGTTGCAGCTCAAACTGTCGCGCTACGCTCTCGAAGATGTAGTGTGGGCCGTTCTGAAGCGGACTTACCCTGTATATCCTCCTGAAAGATTGTCGGCATGGTTTCGCGAAGGGGGTCCAATGCGCTGGAAGGTGATCCGATATTATTTGGAACGAGCCACACTCAATCTCCAAATACTTTCGAAAATGGAGCTGATCACAAGAACGAGGTAAGTTATTGTGCATCGTGTGTTGGGTATTCCGCCATTACCATCTAATACTGCGTCAACTTGCTACAGCGAGATGGCCCGATTATTTGGCATCGACTTCTACTCCGTTCTTTCGCGAGGATCACAGTATCGGGTCGAGGCTGTGATGCTTCGTGTGACGAAACGAAAGAACTTCCTATTGGTATCTCCGAGCAGAAACCAAGTGGCAGGACAGGCGCCGATGGAGTGCATCCCACTAGTGATGGAGCCCCACTCGAGCTACTATCCTGACCCTGTCGTCGTCCTGGACTTCCAGGTATGTTGCTCACTACGTTGTTTTACTCCTTGTTCTCTATTCGCTGACATTGTTTTCTGTCGTAGTCTCTCTATCCGTCGCTTGTCATCGGGTACAATTTGTGTTATTCAAGCTTCCTGGGTCGTTTGAAAGACGGACTGAATCCGGAGTTGGAGACGTCTATTGGAGTGATTGACTATGCCCCAAGTGCTTCCGGTCTTCTGGATTGCAAGGACGATGTAATTATTGCTCCGAACGGCACGTTGTTCTGTCCCAAGAGTTATCGCCATGGGGTTCTCCCACTTATTCTTGATGAGATCTTGTCGACGCGGATCATGGTGAAGAAGTCGATGAAGTCGGCGAAGGAGTCCAACCAGGATCGACTGGAGAAGGTGCTGAATGCTCGACAGTTAGCGCTGAAAATGATCTCGAATGTGACTTACGGGTACACGGCGGCAGGGTTTTCAGGCCGAATGCCTTGTGCTCAGCTGGCCGACGCAATCGTCCAGGTAGGATCGGCACCTTGTTTGCTATCATGGTTACAATTTCTTACCTAGTTTCCAATGCTGTGTGTACAATATTCTGCTGCAAGACTGGCCGATGCACGCTTGAAGCCGCTGTTCGACTGATAGAAGAGCGATCGGAGTGGAATGCCAAGGTCGTGTACGGCGACACCGACAGCGTCTTCGTGTTGCTCAAAGGAAGGTCCAAAGCGGATGCCTTTCGAATTGGACAGGAAATCGCCGACGCGGTGACCGCATCAAATCCAAGGTTTGTTGATCTGCAGTCTGCTTCAGCGATGCCCTTCTCGTAACTTCTGTATTCACTTGCTTCCTCTATCGGTAGACCTGTGACACTCAAGTTGGAAAAGGTGTACATGGGTTGCGTATTGGTGTCCAAGAAACGGTACGTCGGCAACAAGTTCGAGTCTCCAACGCAAGAGGTTGGAGTCGTCGAGTCAAAAGGACTGGAGACGGTTCGACGCGATTCCTGTGGAGTGGTTCAGCATGCGATGCAAGCTTCGCTAGAGGCGCTCTTCGCGTCGAGTGACCTGTCCAGGGTGAAGGAGGGGCTGGAAAAGTACTGGCTGCAGATTCTGGAGAACCGGATGCCACTGAAGGAATTCATTTTTGCCAAGGAAGTTCGTTTGGGCACGTACAGCAACGGAAGGTAAGGAACGCTGCAACTTATTGAAGACGTGGGTCGTTGCTGACTATGGACCGGTCGTTTGTGTAGCGCTCCTCCAGCTGCGCTTGTCATCATGAAAACAATGAAAAAGGATCCACGAGCCGAGCCACGCTATGCAGAGCGGGTGCCCTACGTTGTGGTAAACGGCCCTCCTGGCGCACGATTGATGGACTTGGTCGTCTCGCCCGACGAGTTCTTCGACAAGAGGAAGCGCCACAGCGTCAACTACCACTACTACATCAACAAGCAGGTACGGAAGCTGCTGGGTTTGCTGCACTAACTGGGTCCTCGGAGAGCTCACGTTCCTTGCCTTTTCAGATCATCCCGGCCTTGGAGCGGCTTTTCCTGTTGACTGGAGCCAACATCCGCTCGTGGTACGCCGCTCTGCCTCGATCCTCTGTGAAAGCTCGCGAGCATGTGCTCGAGGCCGCGACGCCGACGCGTCCATTTGGTCGCGGGTTTCGCTCCATCGACTCGTTCTACCTGAGCAAGCACTGTCGCCTCTGCGGCTCCATCGGCAACGACGTCCTGTGCCAGGAATGCATTGCGAATCCGCAGCGAAGCCTCCTAGCGATCCACACGGCGTCCACGCAGCACGAAAAGGCAGTCGCGGCGCTCCAACTGGCGTGCACCGCGTGCGCCGACCGAGACGCGTTCACGAACTGCTGCAACGTCTCGTGTCGCGTGTGGAACCACCTCAAGCTGTTCGAGAAGGACAAGGCCACGCTCATGTTCCAGGAGCGGCAAGCAAATGCGCCGTGAACAAAACAAAAAAGTTATCTATTACCCCTTGAAGCGCAGCACCAGCTCGTGCGGTGCTGTCTAATTCTTGCGAGGCCGGCTGGGCTTCTTGCCTTTGCCAGCGTGCTTCTTGCCCTTGTTGGCCACGGGCTCGTGTTTCTGCTTCTTGGCCGGCCGCTTGGCCTCCTCCTGCTCCTCCTCGGCATCGCTCTGGTCCTCCACGGTGACCTCGGCCTCCACGTCCGCGGCAGCCTGCTTGCGGTCCTTCTTGGCCTTGACGCGCTGCTTCTTGGTCAGGCTGGCCTCCTCGGCCTCGTCCTCGAGCTCGTCCGCCGTCTTCTTGGCGTCCTTCTCCTCGGAAGGCATCGTGTTGGCGTACTTCTTGAACTTGGCCACGTAGAAGCCATCCATGTTGTGCACGTGGGGGTAGAATCGGCGCGTGAGCTGCACCGACGGGTGGAAGCGCTGCTGCTGGTAGCGCGTGAAGCCCGGCTTGCCGTGGTCCAGGCCCGTTTCCACGAGCTTCACGCAGCGCTTGCGCAGCGCGTAGTCAACGACCGACTCGTTCTCATCCACCATGACGGAGCACGTCGAGTAGAGCACGTAGCCGCCCGTCTTGGACTTGGCGTCCACGGCGTCGATCGCGGCGAGCAGCAGCTCCTTCTGCAGGTGGGCAAGACGCAGCACGTCCTTCTCGCCCTTCTGCGTCTTGATGGACGGGTCGCGCGCGATCACGCCCATTCCAGTGCACGGAGCGTCCAGCAGCACACGGTCGAAGCCCTTGAAGAGCGACGGCACCTTGCGGCCGTCGTAGCACGACACGGACGTGTTCTTGACGCCCAGACGGTGCAGGTTGGCCACCGTGGCCTTGAGACGCTGCTTCTTCAGGTCGTTGGCGATGATCGAGCCCGTGTTCTTCATCAGCTGCGCGATGTACGTGGTCTTGCCGCCGGGAGCGCAGGCCATGTCCAGCACGCGCTCGTTCATCTGCGGCGCCAGAGCCATGACGGAGCAGATCGACGACGCCGACTGCAGCATGTAGTGGCCCGCCAGGTACTCGGGCGTGGCGCCAATGGGCACGGGCGAGTCGTAGATCTTGAGCCCCACCTTGGACCACTTGGCCAGCGGGTCAAGGTTGACGCCGCGCTGGATCAGCGCCTGCGCCAGGTCGCGACGACGCGCCTTGAGCGTGTTGGTACGGATGACCAGCGGGCGCGGCTGCTCGTTGGCCTCCACGAACTCGACGCACTCGGCGGGCGAGAACATCTTGAGGAACATGTCGATGAGCTCGCGGTTGTAGCCGAAGTAGCCCGCCAGGTCCTTGGCCAGCGACTCCATGTAGTCCACGCGCGAGCGGCCAGGTTCACGACGCGCGCTGAAGTGCGACAGCACCTCCACCACGTCCTTGATGCGCTGGTAGACCTCGGCAGGGTCCGTCATGTCGGCGCCTTCCTCGCCTTCCTCGGCCAGCTCCTCCTCCGTTTGAAGGTGGTACGGCTCGTTGTTGGCGATGTTGAGACGCATCTCCTCGTCGGCTTCCTCGGCCTGCAGAGCCTCCTCCTCGTCCAGCAGACGGGCCTTGCGCTCAATGTCCAGCTCCTCTTCGTCTTCCTCCTCCTCCTCGTCCTCGTCGTTGCTGCCCTTGTTCTTGAGCTTCAGCCAGTTCTTGTTGGCGTCCGAGAAGCCGTCGTCGGCCTCGGGTCCCTCCTCGTCGCTGCTTCCATCCTCGTTTGCCTCCTCGTCATCGTCCGAGTCGAAGAGCTGCGCCTTGTTGCTGGCGCCGCGCTGCTCCTGCTTGGCCGCCTCCTTCGCGTACTTGGAAGGCTTGGCGGCGGGCTTGGCCGCGGCAGGCTTGGCCACAGCCGGAGAGCTGCTGAGTTTGCGCTTGTTCGGTCTCGCCATGGCGCTAGTAGGACAGAAAGGTGTGGCTGCGTTGCGTGCGGCGCGGCCTGCTTTGTGTCGCTTCGGAGCTCGTGACCACCACACTATTGACTGGTGCGCAAAGAGCAACCTCGAAATTCGGGTGCAACACACAAAGTTGGTGTTTTACCCACCAAACCTCAGCTCAGTCATATTCTTACTTACGAAAGGGCGCGGAAGTTGAAGCGAAACAACGATGGAGACGGCGGCCCCGCCCGCGCCGGCGGCAGGCTTCCCGGAAGCCGCCAACGCTGGCTCCAGGTACGATGCGCTGCTGCGGCAGATCGTGCAGCTCAACACGGACCTGCAGAAGACGGCGGCGCTCAGCCAGACGCTGCAGCGCGAGCGGGACGACGCCCAGCAGCTCAACGCGAAGGTGGGGGCGCATAGATCTTAGAGTCTGGCCGTAAGAGGCTAACCGCAGCTTGCACTATGCATTTCGACAGCTGAAAGGCGAGACAAAGCGGCTGCAAGAGCGCTGCGACAAGATGCAGCTCGTGCTGATGCAGGAGACGGAGCTAAAGGTGCGGTACCGACGCCGCGGATCGCGGGCCCTGGGCTTCGTGGAGCTAACGTGATTGCTGCGGATGGGGAAGATTGAGTCGGACAGGAAGCACGAAGAGCTGATCGCCAAGTGGAAGAAGCAGCTGGAGGTCAAGGCGCGGGCGTTCGAGTCGCTGCAGAAGAAGTTCGCGCCGCCGAGAGACCTCGAGCAGCTGCGCATCAAAATTCAGGAGGAGCTGGAGGGGCCGTACCAGCAGCGCATTGACAATTTGCAGGACGAGGTGGAGCGCCACCGACAGATGAGTTTCGAGATGCGTCGGGAGTTTGAGGCGCTCAAGACGGAGTACGAGCAGTTCTCCATCGATCAGGTGGGTGGCGTCGAAGAGTGCTATTGGGAAGCTGGACTCACAACGATTGGTGGACTAGGGCAACGAGATGGAGTGCATTCACGAGACGTACGAGGTCACGTTGAATGATCTGAGGCGGAAGTTGCAGCTTGCGGAGGAGACCGCGGCCAACTCGCAAAATGCCGAGACAATTCGACGCCTTGAACAGCAGCGGGAAGCAGCGCAGATCGAAATTAAATCTCTACGCGATGAAGTGAGAGTAAGTGCGCTCTTTTGACGTTTGGCAGTGCGGAAGGCAAAGGCTGCAGCGATCTCACGCTGAGTGTCGTCATTTCGATCCAGGACGTGCGGGGGGAGCTACAGCACGTATCCGAGCAGATCGAGAATGATAAAAGCGCTCACGAACTCCGCCTGGCCGACGAGGCGACACGCAATGCGACACTAGAGCTCGACTTGAAGGCATGCAGTCGCCAACTAACCAGGGCAAAAGATGAATGCGAAAGTATCCGGTCCAAGTGGGATCACGCGCAAAACAAGCTACTGGAACTAGCGTCTGAAAGCGAAGGTCTTCGGGAGCAATTGAAGCAAAAAGAGGCTCTCATCTTCAGCAGTCACAATACGCTCTCAATGAAGTACGTAGTCACAGCGTCAACCTGCTGCTGGTTTGCGCCAAGTTGACATGGATGATGGCTTATTGTACAGGCTTCGCGATGAGCGAGCGATGTGGGAGCGAGACCAAGCCAGTCTAAAGGTTTGTTCCGCTACACTAGTGTCGTTGGCAGCGGCATATCTTACATATTCCTAACCATTTCATCCATCTGCATCGCTGGTGGAATGACAGGATCGTATCAACGAGTTACTGCTCAAGCTTCAAGCGGCCGAGGCTGCCGCTCAAAAGAATTCGAGCACCCAGATAAGGGAGGTGGGCAGTAGTGGCGCGGAGAATTCACTTCTACTGAAAGCTCGAGAGGATGACCTCGACAAGTACCGAGGGCTTGTGGCAGAGGCAGAGAAAAAGGTACGTGTTGTTGGAGGTTGAAGGACAAGTGAAAGATGCAGTCTCTTAAGCTATTGTGCGTGCCAGGTTGCTGCAAAAGAAGAGGCTCTCCGTCAATGTCAACATGAAGCCGAAGAAACGACACACAAGCTTCAAATGGAAAAGGAAAACATTCAAAAGGCGATGCAAGCTCTTGAAGCTGAGAAGGAAGCTATGATTGCTAAGCAGGCTTCATCGAATGAGCTGGTAAGGCACTCCACATTGCCTGTCAGTTGGTATGGCTTCGAATCATTGCAAGGTCATCTTACACAGTGGGTTTGCTCGGAAAAAAACAATAGGTTTCTCGAATGAAGTCGGAGTGCGTGACGCTACGGACAAAGCTGAAGGAAGTCGAAAACGACTACCGCACTCTCCAAGTAAAGCACAGGTTGGTGATGTTTTTTTCCTGACATTGCCTTGACATGTGCGTGATCGGTTCATACTTCTCGAAACCTTTTCGCTCTTTTCAGGGAAGTTATCCAATATCAAGAAGACGTGCAGCTTCAGAGAGAAGAGGCCGAGGGAAAGGTACTACAGCCTCCAGGTTCTCGTTCATACTTTGTGGAAGCTGATGTTCTCGTTGTAATTGATGGATCAGCTCAAATATATGGAGCAAGACTATGCCGTGATTGCTGAAAAACTGGACAA
>JAABLL010000062.1:14389-26209 GCA_012295475.1 Phytophthora gonapodyides | reverse complement strand
GTGATCGGGCGCTTTGCGACGGCCGGGTCGGTGGCGTTGACAGCGTTGCTGCGACTGATCCGACACGTTGACCCGATGTCCACCTTCGACATTATCCTGCTGACCTTTGTGATGGGCAAGTCGGCTGAAAACGAGGTAAGCTATTGCTTCGCATTTGAGGAAAGAGCTTCTCCTTCGGCAAACGACTAAATGTTCTGGTTACTTGTGCTTGGTGTCGTCGTAGCTGGCGGTGAGAACGACAACAGCCGTCGCTCAGAGTGGTCGGTTGCATGGACGCATGATGCAGGAAGCTGCCACCACGCTTGTAAAGCCGGAGTGGGCCTACTTGCTCCCGTCATTTGTGCGCTTCTGTAGCTGTCTTCTCGCGGTCTGTTTCCGCGCATCGACCCAACCCACTTTGGCCTTGAACTTGATTGCCAGCTCTATTGACTCGTTGATCGTTCTTGTCGAGGCAAAGAGTGCGGTGCAAGAAGAGGTACACGCGATGGCGGTCAGGCGTCGCTTCTTACCGCCAGTCTAACATTTTTCTTGTTATGCGTGCCAACAGGCATTAACTCTCCTGTTGACAATTGCCAGCCAGCCAAAGAAGCTGCTGTTGCTCGCCAACACCGATTCGGTGCAACGAACTCGCAGCGCACTCTGCTGGAATGTGGCCGAAGTGATTGCCCTGCGTTTTTCCGAACTTGCTCGGAGGAATGCTGGCTCACTGGCCTCGTCCTCTCACTTGTTCCTTGATCACCTCCATGGAATTGCCTCTGCTACGACGGAGTCTGAAGTTGACGGGAGGTATCCATCGCACATTCTCGACCTGCTCTGCTCGACGATGGCGCTGTTGACCAAGAAGGAACGAGGTATTTATTCGCTGCTGATGATCACTATTCAGAAGCAGCTTGTGTCTCGGGTAGGGGCCTCCGGATTGACCCACGACCAGCAATCGTTCAGGCGTCAGAGCAATCGGTCTCTGCAAACTCGTGCAAGTGCCGTGGAGGTTAAGCAGCTCATGGCTGTCTTTCTTACTGGGCACCTGCTCAAGAACCAAGTTGTCGTGGATTCGCGAGACCGAAAATCGCTGGCGAACTGGATGCTGCGTCTTTTGACCTCGGCAAACCGTGACGAGACGCTACTGCACGTAATGCGCTTCGTACGAGATGAAATGAGTCGGACACGCGAGGCATCGTCTTTGGAGCAAGAGCGGGCATTGCTTACGGCAGCTATTTCTCAGGTTTTTCGGAAGAAAGGTCTCTCGTGGGCACCACGAGAGCAAATTGACCAACGGACGAAAGAGGACAACAGCGTTGTGATTGCATTTGACGATGCAACAAAACCTATCGCTATGGGCCAAGATGAGTTGACAACGCCACTGGTCGTGGACGCCACTGAGTTCGTCCTCAAAATGAGATTTGGCGTTCCTTCGCCCACATTCGGAGCTCTGAGCCCCAGTGAGCGTGCAGCGTGTATCAAGCTGACAGAGCAAGAGTACCTGATGAAAATCTGCCTCCTCCGGGAGTTATTTTATTGCTACCTGGAGTTCGCGCCCCCTGTTGAGCAAGCGGAAATCGTGGATTCTGCCTTTTTGATTCCTTCCATTTACAAGCTGGGACTGAATGCCGAGGCGTGCGGGTCGATTGAACCCTCGGTGGTAAACAATGCAATCTGGAATTTAGTGTGCGCGCTGGACATCTCAGTGGCATCGACGAATTTTGTAGCTGAGCAGTACACGTCCACGGTGGCGAGCTCGAAATCCAAAGACGAGTGCATGAAGCAATTTTCGCGGATGGTAGCTCGATTGCACGTTTGTTTGCAGCAACGAGATGAACTAGAGCGGATGTTATCTGGCCTGAAAAACAATATCCAGTCGCGCTTAGACCGGATTGAGGACACCTCGATTTTAGATCGTGCTGAAGCGCGAAAAACTGAGCTGGAATGGTTGCTGGTGGAGGTGTCAGTGGTGGAACGACTGTTGAACGGCCAGCTTCGTCGTGTGCAGGGAGAGCTCCCCAGAGCCTCGTTGTTTGGTTTGGACTTCCGCGTAACCTGCTTGGTTTTTGAAGGACAGTGGGAAAACGTTATGGAACCAGCATTGTCGCTGTCTCAAGAATTGACGCTCCTCCAAATTTTTATCCGACACTTGCAGGCTGATGCTGTAACATCTTCAGGACGGGATGGTAGCAGTCTTGAGGCGAGAACTGGTGGGAATCAGAGATTGCTAGTCTCTCGGAGTGAAGGGCGCCAGGCAGTGAAGTGGTTAAGCTATCGTTCGGCCGAGCTGAGCCGCTCAATCAGCAACGACGAGTACGATCAGTCTGGTAGCATTTTGGATGGAGATTTTGAAGCCGAATCTATCGAAGCTGGAGCTGCAACTACAGAGACCAGGAATGCGATGGCGTACAGTCTGGCGTGCATTTACGACTCATTCGTAATTATCCTGGAAGAGTGCCGCATTGCGACAGCCGCGGGTGATTCTAGCTGGACGTCTCAAATGATGGAGCTGCTTGCTGCTGGGGTCAGCCCCGATGACGACGCATGTCGCAATGAAAACCCGCACGGATGCAACGAGATCTTCTTCCGCTTTCTGGCACGGCAATGCCTGGAGGCTACGGTAAGCCGTCTCGTGCTATTGTGCGTTCAATTTGTGGCTGTTTTCACGCTAATTTGTGTCGTTGATTTACGCATACCAGGACCCAACTCTTGCTTGTCTGGTGACTGATACTCTTGTTGCCCTCGTACTGAACACGAGGAAAAGTCCACTGATCAGCCAACTCTGCCTTGCGCTGCTGCATCAGACATTCCCGTCCATACCGACTCCAAGTCAGTTCGAAAGCGACACCGGGACATTCTTTAGGGGCCTCCCATTAAGGCCCCTATCCAATTCTGTTGTTTCTCCGAGTAAAGGCAGCGTATGCTCGTTGGCGAAATACCGATGTCCTTCCGTGAAATGGCGCCATATCTCGTACCTGCTGGTTGGGTCCTGGGCGTTCTCGACATCGGCGTCAGCTGGTTCATTCTTGCTGGCTCAGTATCTTGATGAAATGCGCCTTCTCATTGACGCTGCTGCTTCAAAGGAGGACAACAAGAGCGGAAAGAAGCCCGGCGCGAGTATCGAAGACAGCGAAGATGAATCTGACGAGGGTGGACTGGAAGAAAACCGTAAAGAGGAACTTGCTGTGATCGTGGACGGAGAGCATATCGTGCTGAAAAGTTTGACAAACGAGTCATTGCCCTACTTCATGGAGGCGGTTCTGCTCTGTGCGATTGCTTCTTTGTATCGAGCATCGCCGAGGAAATCAAGCTCGCAAGGCCTCGCTAGTTTCAATCCATTTTCGGACTACTGCCGCGCGATGCATGTCTTTGAGAGTGCTCTACGCGTGTTCGCACAAGCTGAGGCTCAAGGATTCAACTTGCCCGTGAAGACGAACCTGCTGGTTCTGCGGGGCGGAGCTTTTGCCACAAGAAGCGCCAAGTCCATCATCGAGAAATGTATCGCGTGGCGTGTCGAACAAAGCGTGAGTGACGATACAGGCGCGCTCGGACACCTGAGTGTCTTGTTCGGTGCCGCCCACGCGATGTCCGCAACGATGGATACGGTGACGTCTGCCTTTCAAGAACGTGTCGTGCTGAAAATGCAACGCAACGGCGGGAGTCGCCGAAATGGAGGGTGGACGAACGAGTTGCTGGCCAAGACGTACGGTAAGAAATACAACACGCGCCGATGGATCTCAAAGACGGAGGCGAAGCTGCTCCCGTTCTTCTCCCACGGTATCCAAGAGCTCCAGGACTTCTTGCAGGATCAAAGGTACACCTCTAGTGATGCATCTCTTTGTCGTGTCATGATGTTCTAATGCTTTTTGCGTGGTGACTGCTGCGAAACGAACAGTACCGTGAATAATATCGTCTTGGAAGCGGCCAAGGCAGCGTGGGAAGCAACCGAGAGTGTCTGGGGGGACGCGGAACACCGAGATGTGATGCTAAGCGATGAAAAACTGGTTGCTGCGTGCCGATCTCTCCAGGCAGCAGAGCTCACAGCAACAACCCTGAAAGACTGGCGTCCAGCGCTCTCATCTGACAGGGACGATGACGAGACAGACATCGACGACGACGACGAGATTGAAGAACTCGATGAAGAATCGCTATCCGACGAGGACGATGACACTGATGGCTTTGCCGTGAAGTCATTCGCGATGACTGCAGCATCCCGCACTCAAAGCTCTGTAAGTGGGCGCAAAAAGCCCGCGATGGAACTCCAAGACAACGAAGACCTGGGATTCCCTACAATCGTCGTCAACTTCAAGAAACAAAAGAAGACCCACAAGAGCTAAGTCCTTTCTTGGCCCGTGACATTTGCAGCGTTTGGGACTACACCGTACCGTTTCGTTCATCGCACAGGGACGGACTGGACTATCCGAGCTTCGACAGCTTTTGCTTCTGACGAGAGCGGAAGATGTCGTGCGCCGGTCGCTTGCTAACCACTCCAGACGCGCCGTCGTCGTCGCCGAATCCGCTATTCTTTTCAGCGTCGGCAGCTTGCTGCTGGAGCTGCTGCTGGTGCTTGAGCGCTAGTTGTTGCTGCATCTGCTGCTGTTGCTGCTGCGCCATCTGCTCGATTCGCGAACGAGACGGGAAGTCGATGAGTAGCATTGCGCGGAAAATGTGTTCGACGTCAGCGATGGGGCCGTTCCAGGGGAGATTTAAAGGCAGCATTCCTGCAAACTCCTTCAAGAAGTCCGGCAGCGGAGGGCCGGGGATATGCCTGTATCCACCCACATTTTCTTAAATCAGTATCGACAACATGAACCAAATGAATCGACAACTTCACGCACCTGTCCATGTCGAGACCAAAGCCGCCTCCAAGTCCTCCTGCACCCATTCCTTCTCCAGCTTCACCTCCATCGCCACGGTTAGCACCGGACAAAGGAGCACGATACATGTCGAGGAAACTCTGGTCACAAGACGTTGGTGGCCGCAGGTCCAAGAATGCGTAACGGTGAGCGATGCTCAGCAATCCTTTCATCTCGACGAAAGGCTCATCCGGGAATGCCATCGCTCTTCGGGCCTCGATTTTGGCGACAGTACCAAGATCGCCACCGCTTGACACCATCGTGTGCTCGAACTCCACATACCGGTCCCAGATGGGGCGCGATACTTCTGCAGGCATGACCGACAGCACCTTCTCGAACAGCGACCGCATGTCTGTAACCCACCCACAAAGCAACCTCGTGTGTCAGACTCAGTTCTCGATTCACTGCAAGCCATCTAGCGCACTTACTGTTGTCGTCATTCAAGTGGCCGAGGAAATCCAGATAGCACAACACGTAGGCTGGCTCCTGGATGCACTTCTTCAAGCCTAGCTCAAAAATCTTGAGTGCAATGTCTTTGCCGGTCTCAGAGTTGTCGCTGTAGAACTCCAGCAGGGCTGTAGTATACGCAGCACGAGTTTCACCGCATTAGAGAGGCAGTTAAATAGCTGACAGCACAGCCGGAGACAATAGGCCGAAGCTCACCTGAGGCAGCGAATACGTGGTAAGTGCAGGCTCCTTCGCGCTCATCTTTGCGAGCTCGCTTGAAGATGGCGCGTGCCTCGGCTAGTCCCTTCGCGCCGTACGCACGACGCGCAAACCGCTGGTACGTCACGTACGCAAGCGCCGACACGTGATCCTTCACCAGCTTTTCGTAGATGGCCTTGGCAGCTGGGATGTCTCCGCGCAGTTCGTGGTGGTCGGCAAATGCAAAGTGCAGGTAGCTCGAGTCCGGAATCGCTTCAATCGCACGTTCAAACACGCCAGCGGCCGCCTCGTGATCGTTCACTTGGTTCTCATACGAGGCGTACTGGTACCACGCCTCAGGGTAGTGGCGCTTGACGCTCACGAAGAGCTCGAGTGTGTAGCGCATGCGCGACTTGAGCCGCAGCGCGTCCAGCCTCTCTGGGTTTTCCATCTCGAGCGCGAGGATCTTCTGCCAGTTGGCCATGTCCGCCTTGTTCGACCTGGAACTAGTGGCTGGCACAGCGAGCGCGTTCGTGTTGACCTGGTCGTAGAGCTTCTTGCGGTCGCGCAGCACGGCGCGCGCGGCGTCGAACTTGGGGCGGAAGACCTTGAAGAAGTTCTGCGCGAGCGCGTCGTTGTTAGGGATGGCGCGCTCAAACTTCTCGTAGTCCCTCCAGATGGTCTCCATGCCGTTGAGAGGCACCATGACCATGCGGTGGTAGAGCTTGCGCACGTTGAGGAAAGCCTGCGGGTCTTGCTCGTCCTGTACGAAGCTCAGGTACATCTGCCAGATGGGCGCGGCGTGGATGGAGCCGCCCACACGCTCGATGGCGAGCTCGAAGGCGTCCACCATGAGCTGACGGGCAGTGGCGACGGCCTGCGGGTCCTTGGAGTCCACGGCCACGTCCAGCTTGACGACCTTGGTGAAGTCCAGGTAGAAACGCCACAGATCCACGTCGGGACAGCGTAACTGCATGAGCGACTTCTTGATGACGTCCTGAACGCGGTCGTACTGCTTTTCCCTCAGCTCATGCTCGGCGTAGAGCCTCCACCAGCGACCGGAGGACGGGAATTGGGCCAGGAAGGCCTCGTAGTGCTCGCGCGCCTCGGCGACGGGCAGCTGCTGCACCTCCTGCATGAGCGCCAGCCACGCGTCGGCGTCCCACTTGTCTTTGGTTACGGCGCCTTGCAGACGCGTAAACTTGGGCGAGCGCTGGCGCTGTAACTGGCTCAGGTCGGCGTCCTCCTCCTCTTCGTCGGCATCTTCGTCCATCCACGCCTTCTGCAACGGGTTATAGTAGATGAAAAAGGCATCAGAGGAAAGAGCACACACTGGCGATTAATGTGAGGGCTTACAGGCGGCGCGGGGGCGCTCGTGGGCGCCGCGATGGGCTCGTCTTCCTCGGAGCTGTCGGATCCCGCCATTACTTGGACACCGAGTTGGCTTTTTGGCGCGTAACTTTAAGGTTACGAGGTTACCGTTTCAACGTAACCTTACGAAAGGACGAAAGATCATGCGGCGCCGAGTGCAGGTTGACGGCGCGGCAGTGACGATTGCTGTGGATGCAGAAGGGGATGGGAGAAGTTCCGAGTATGGCTGTGTAGTTCAGATGATGGATCCTAATGTGGTGCTGAGAATGGGCGATACTTCACTGCGGGTGGTGGATGCACAAGGGTTTTGCAGCGGGTCGATCCATGTCCGACATGAACTGGAGTTGCCACAGAGGCTCACGTTCGCTAGGAGCAAGTCTAGCGCGAGATACGGTGTTGCTTGGGACAGCAAACATAGTAACGGAGAAGAGCTGCCACGTGCAATTTACGTTGTGGATTTTCAGACCGGAGAAGTCGATGCTCAGCCATTGCCAACTTTGAACGAGCAGATAGGGGACGCCTTTGTCGACACAAGCGGGCAGCAGATTGTGGCGGTGGGAAGAGCAACTGGGAAATTGTATACGTGGAATCAATGTGCTGCAGATTTCTCGGACGTTTTGGAGACGCGGGGGCTATCGGAGTGGAGGTTGGTTGAGGATACGGCAGTAGACACACAGCTAGCCAACGCGTGCAGCTGCGGACGATTTATCAGCTCGGCCGTGATGGGAAATTGCTTTATTTACCTTCGCGCAAAGCAGCTTTTGAATGGGTCCGTAGTTGTAGAGAAGTGGGTATTCGACGTGGACGCATGTTGGGCTCCTGTGAGTTTCTCATCCAGACAACTGGGAGCTTCTGCCGTCAATTCTGAGCACGGATTGGCATTATTTATGACGGACACGTGGAAAGATGCACTGGTGACGGCAGGCAGTGTGCTGTATCACTTCCAGGTCGGCCAAGAATTGAGAAACTGTGTGGTAAAACGAATGCCGTTAGATCATCACGTTCTGGGCGGCGCATGGATTGAACAGGGCACCGCTTTTGCGATACTACTTGCAAATGGTACGTCAAACGCACAAGTTCCTTGACTGCTATCGTGTTGAACTCATGGGAGTGCTATTTTACCTTGAATTAGGACAAGTGAGCATCGTGCATACTGGTGATGCGCGCTTCGAACTCTTGTCCATTTCAACATCAAGCACCATGTCCAAACGTCTCAGCCTCAGCGCTTTGTTAGGAAAGGCGGTTCCCACTGCTTTACAGGTATGGCCTAGGCTATCGGTAGTGCTTGATGCGTCAATCTCATACTGACTGCATCGTGCACTGTCAGCTGGTGTGGGTTTCAAATGAGCAACAGGTTTTAGTCGATTTTGGGGCAAGTTGTGCAGTGTTCAAGCTGAAGATTGTTATCGATGACCCTCCTGGTGAGTCTTCACACGACACCCTGTCCAGCAGTCTATTTGGGCCCGGCAGAAAGCGTGTGATGCCGAGTCTTGTCAAGAACTCCTCTGTAAGGCTCTTCTGGGTTTCTGCCGTGATTTTGGTGAAAGTATCTGATGGTTATTTTGCTGACAGGACTTCGGAGATTGTGTTCGAAAACTCCTGGAGGCTAAATCTTCTCCTAGTTCTAATGAGCTACTCGATGTTGCGCGCATTGCTCTCACCCGAAGCCGAGTCATTTTTGAGGACTTGTATTTCGTGCTACTCTGCATCATTCACCAGCAACTTCTCGATGACACGATCAGTACCGACAAGTCCCGCGACCCCATTGATTGCATCGGCAGAAGTTTAAAAGTGATGGAAATGCTCGTCACCCTGACGATATCAGTGGATGCGACCTTAATCCGACAAGTGAGTCAAAGAATACTTTCTGCGCTGCCTGGCTGTGCCACCAAATCCGATCGAAAGCTCTACTATCGCAAGGAAATTGCAGCTATCTCTCACCAGCTTCGACAAAAGCTGAGTGGGACAAGTGAAGGCGTAGACCACTGGGCTAAGTCAGCAGAGGTGACATCGTTTCTTCGCGTGTACTTTCCCCCTGTGAGAGCCCTTTTGCCAGTAATCCATGCTGATCCAAGGCGAAGTTTGGCCGACGCGGCTCAAGTGCACTTGCTTTATCAACGGATCATTGAGCGAGAAGAAATGCCTGCTGTTGCCGCGATGTTCTATGAGGCTGAGAGGAGCGACGGCTCTCCATCTGGCCGTCTCAAACTGTTGCTTCTATCGTACATGCTCACTTGCTGCTGTCTGCAGGTGAATGGGGTAATGATCGATATGGAACACTACTTCTCGATAGCTTTGGATCCAAGTGCACTGCAGCGGAAGAGAACACTGTGTTGTTTCCTGAAACCTTTTCGTCTCGATGATCCTGCAAGGAGCGCTTCATGGAGTGGCATGATCGACGCAATTGTCAAGTGTGCTGTCAAAGCCAACGCGCTTCAGTTGATAATTACATTTTCCATGGCGAGTAAGAGTCCACTCGCACATCGGTTCATCCAGTCGTTATGCAAATCGGGAGAAGCCAGCTTGGAATCGGCTGAACTGAAGGTTGACTGTCTGCATTGGCAGGCTTGTGAAGCTTATATTGGCGAGGCAATGGCAATTTTGCAGCGCTTGGGTGCTCAGCGCCGGTTCAGACGGACCAACCGTGAAGCGGATTGTACTACAGGGCGTCACAGTCTATCGACTTTGATCGCCCAGTGCTTCCAGGTGTATCACGAAGCGATACCTACAAAACTTGCCGAACCGATAGAACAAATTGGTGCCAGCCAAACTTCGTTGTGGGAATTCTCGCAACTTGAAGAACGGTCGCTTGGTCGTGTGGTCTGCTTGGTTTCTCGAGTTGTTTGGCATCTGGAGGCTACAAGTGAGTGCTTCAATAGTCTTTTCGAACACTCTTTTGCTTTGAATTGTTTTCATGTTCCGTCTACAGATGATGAGAGTCTCTGGAATTGTGTCGCGCGGGTGCGAGCCATATTCAGTCATGTTGAGACTGAGCTGCGCTTCCCTAGATTTCAACAACCGGATAATTCGCTCGGAAGTGAGTCTCTCAGGTCGCAGAAAATTGTACGATCTCTAGTCCTGATTGTTTGGGCGCTTTGGGTCCGTGAAAAGGTATCATATTGCAGTCGCAGTTTACACCTTACAGCGAAGGAGAACTTCGATTCTGTCAGCGATAAGGAAGCTCTCGGGGCTTTAGCTGTCACGTGTGGTCTTCAACTGAATACGCTAGGCGTCATATTCGGTGACAATGAAGATCTTCTCAACAATCAATTATCACTCCTGGAAGAGGCAGCCACGACGAATCCAAGCAAGGTTGCTGAAGCAATTGCGTGGGGTTTCCCGGTTCACCGGATTTCCACGCGGCACCTGAAGAGATATAAAGGCCTGCGACGATTACTCGAGCACCACCCCACGGGTATTTCGTTGGAGGATTTGGCGAATGAATTTCAGAACGTTCAGGAGCAATTCAAGCGTGCCTTTGATATGGAGCACAGCAAACGATATCCCCATGAAGAGCTGAAAACTGGCAATGCCAGTGACCTTAACATTCTTATAGGATGCTGCTGTGACTCGGAGGTTTTGCAGATCATAGCAGCGGTGACAAAATGCCCATTTGAACTCGTTGTCGATAGCCGCGCAGTATCAACACGCGCTGATCCTCATGACGGTCTTGCGCCTCAGTTTGTTGACGCTTCCGCAGTCAAAGTTGAAGCGGCTCAGCCCACAGATGCAGATACTGAGCCAGCTCCTGCTTCTGTAGCTGAAAAAGCGGAGGAGCTTCAACTATCTGAGAGCCAAATTTCACGCGACGAAGTGATAGCTTTGCTGAAAGCACAAACACGGCATCTGGAAGAAAGAATACAAGCGGTGACGGCCATCACTACGTTCGAAAAGAGCGAGCGATCTAGACCGCCAAGCTCCCACGAGGACGTCCAAGAGCCTCAACAATCACCCAGACCATCATCAAACCCAGATCAGCACAACAAAGCACCGAATTTAGTCGAGACAGTCGATGGCGACAAAGCTCTGGTTGATTTAGCAGATGTCCAGCGAATGGCACGGATCTCATTGCAAGTTCGCGACTTAAGACGACATCGATATTCATCGGCCAGTTCTGACGTGGATGTTCCAAACGCTCAGCCAGCGGTGCCTGCAAAGCGGCACGATTCTGTTCGCAACGCGCTTAAGCTTTTCCGTCTTCGGCAAGAGAATAGTGGTCTCCCACAAAGTGACCAAGAAGATTCAAAAGTTGTCAGTGCCACTACAAACCTTGCATCTTCATCAAAAGCGCGATGTGAAAAGCGTGCTCCTGCTGCTGTTTCTTCTGGACGTGACAAGTTGAAACGTACTGGCGTTAAGCTCAGGCCCGCGAGGAATCAACTGCGCGTACACAACGAGCGCTTTCCACCAAAAGAACCTGTTTACCCGTTACGGCTGGAATACGGGACTGACAGTGCGAGCTTGAAGTTGCTAGGCAGAAGTTCACAGCAGCGCAACCCTTCTGTGAAGAAAAGGCAGTTTGTGCATCATGATCGTGGTCGTATGCATGAGCACTCGTCCCCTGCGAAGGCAAGAGCTGCAGTCTCTTCGGTTGAGCCCACAGATGCGATTCAACTCAAAACAGTAAGTGCACAGACAAATTATGAGCTTGATGCCGCGACACCGCGAGCTCCTCAAGTGGAAGACATGAAAGGTGTTAGCAGTCAGCAAAACGACATCAGCCCGGAGAAAAGTTCGCCAGCATCTCAAGGACGCGTTGACGATAGAGCAGCTCCCCCCTGCTCCGTGTCAGCTAATACGACTAAAGGTGTTGGAACCCAATGCGATGTGAATGCCGATCATCGCACAAACGAAGTGCGGAGAACGCGAGCAGGGCTACCTCTGAGCATAGCAGACAATTTCCCCATGTATGTGGACCTCGATGGCGCTGACAACGTCGGGACAAGACGACACTTTAAAGAGAGGAAAA
>JAABLL010000062.1:0-14289 GCA_012295475.1 Phytophthora gonapodyides | reverse complement strand
CGTATGATGAGCATACTGCAGAGCAGACCGAAGACGCGGTGAAGGCGCGTTATAGGGCCAGCTACCGCCAGCACTATCCTACCCGAGACCGTCCAAGCAGGCTAAGTGAGGACCGTGATGCGGCAAGTGGAATCGATTCGTTGATCGACTTGCGCGACAATATGCAACGAATGACGCAGCGTCTCCACGTCTTGGAAACGTGTGCAAACTCGATCGACGAGGAGTTCAAGGTTTCTCAAAAGGTAAGCTTGTCATGCCAGCAAGTGATAGTGTAGTGTATCTAATTCGTGCTCTCATGTCCAAAGAGACTCAGTCGGATAGGAGATCGACGACCGGACGGCGTTTCATCGAAAACACGAGTCCTCGAAGATGTCAATAAAGCCTTGGAACTGGCCGAAGACACAGGCAGCCAAGCAGGGAGGAGACAACCAAGAGGAGGTATGTTGGCGAAGAAAGCCTCCAGCGATCTGGACGCCGCAAAGTACGTGCCAAAAGCTGCTTCCGAATGGCTGTTTTTCCTCGCAAACTAACGAAAATCTATTTGAAAATGGGTAAGAAAACTTTTGGAGACCATCGAGCAGCTCACGATCAATGCGGATGAGCAAGAGTGAGGCTCGCCCCACTAGCCCAAGGGTCGGAGAGAGTAAAGCATACGTCTTCATGCTGCAGCTTGCGCATTTGCTTTGGCAACGTCTCGTTTGCTGGTTTGGTAGGCGCGTCCGTACTGGCACCACATTTTGCTCGTCAATGACCTAGCACAACACCACCGAGCGACAACAAGTTAGAAATGCAATTCAACAACGAGCTTTTGAGAGCAGTAAAGCGTACCATGCAACTACATCTTTCTCCCCCAGGAAATCGAGGATACGATGCAACGCTGCCTGATCTAAGCATCTCCAGCTCAGCGCTATCATAACCAGAACAACACTCGATCAGAACATGCCACCCCGACAACTAACCACCACATAGGCTTCTAGACAAGTACCAGTACCTTGCAGCTCCCAGCTCAACTCCTCGATCTGCTCGCCGACTCGGTCTTTCTTCTCGCTGACGGCCTCCTTGGCCCCCTCATGCTGCTTCAGCTGAGTCTGCAGCTCCTCGATCTGGTGGCGCAGGAAGTCGATGGTCTGCCCCTCAGTCTGCACCTGCGTCTCGAGCCCGTCGAACTCGCCCTCGCATTGCAACAGCTTCTGTTCACGCTCGAGTCGCGCCCGGAGCGCCAGCTGCGTGCGCTCGTGCTCGGACGCCGGCAGCGTCTCCTGCTTGAGCTCCACGTGGTAGGCGAGTTGCTTGGTGTTGACCCAAGAGAACGAATTGTCCCACAACAGTAGCACCATGCCAGGCCCCACGAGGCTCAGCTGACCCTGCACCTGCTGCTTCTGGCTCTCGTAGCGCCGCGTGTCGAGCAGCTCCACCAAACTGCCGTCCGCGCAGATCATCTGCACACCGAAGTTGACGTCGTATTCGCGCGTGGAGAAGGCGTAGTGCAGCTCGCCCTTGCGTGCATCTAACTTGATGGGCAGCTGAAAGCCCCCGGAGGCCGCGATGGGCACCTGCGAGCTCTTCCACTGCAGCTCGTCCACGATCGGAGGTTTTCGGGTGCTGTCACTGTCGCTGGAGAGGCGCACGCTGCTGCCGGAAGGGGGTCCATCGATGGCGGCCAGCAGCTGGATCCACTCCGGTCGCGTACCCAGCTTCCCAAGCCGCTCCTGCTGCTGCTGCTTGGCAAGCACGCGCTCCACACGGCGCTCCTTGGCTCGCCGCGTCATATCGTCGCGATGAAGTCAGAAGGAAAGTTGAAGGCGCAAAGCGAGGGATAAGTATCTGGAATTGCACGGAGTAGCTGCATAAAATGAATGAAAGTGTGCGGCTAAATACGGGTTGGAGAGGCGATTAACTTTTGGTGAATTACGAGACGGATTGTAAATCCCAGTATCCGCATAGTCCACAAAGAAAGTGTACGCGACGCGGGACTCGAACCCGCAACCCCCAGATTCGAAGTCTGATACGCTATCCATTGCGCCAGCCGCGCTTACGGTTTATTAACAAATAAATATGTTTAGCCTCTATAAATTCTTGCATAGTCGAGATGGTTCCAACTCGAGATGCTCAAATCCGTGCGCCGGATGTAGTTGTTCGGCATGTACCAGGCTTTCCAAGAGTCTTGGACCAAGACTGGGAAGAGGACTGTTTCCATGGAGCACATACTACTATAGTAGCGTTGTGTATCGTGGATACCAGACGCCGAGCTCGTCGCTCACAGCGTCCGCAATTTGAGGGCAGGTCAAATCTTGGATACTCAGCTAGAAAATCACTTGCTATTAGCTCTGCAAGTGGGCAAGACGACACCTATCAGTTAGTTTGATCCGCACTATGCTTTGACAAGAGCAATGGCTCGTTGGATTTGGGATTAGCTACGAAGTGTGCGCTCCCAAGAGCGAGCTTAAGCAGCCTGCTGCTGCTGCAGTTGGGTCGGGCACTTGCCTGTACCCACCTGAGTGATGTTTTGCTCGGGGTGGTTGCAGCTCGTGATGCCCAAATCGCACTCGTTCGTGTACGTGACGCCGTCAGAGCCGCAGACCGGCGCGTAGTTGTCGGGACACAGCATGTCGCCGCATGCCGGACCCTGGTAGTCAGGGGCGAACATCAACTTCCGCTGAGCATCCAGCGTCGAGAAGCCAGGGCTGTCGAGGCGGTTGTTGCTGTCGCCCTGGCACTTGGCCATCTGCATGTAGCACTCGTTCGAGTACTCCTTGCCGTTTTCGTCACTGACGGGGTCGTACACGTCGATACACGCGTCAGGGCAGCCGACGGTTCCGGTGGCGCTGCCGCTGGTCGACTCCTGGGGTGCGGACGTTGCCGCCAAGGAGGTCGCGGGGGTAGACGCGCACTCTCCGTCCGAGGCCTGAGTGATCTCATTGGTGCTCTTGCAGGACGCCAGACGCAGGTAGCACGCGCTCGAGTACGTCTCGCCGTTGGAGCCACAAACAGGTTGGTACACGTCGAGGCACCCGAACGAACAGTTGTCGTCGGCACTCGAGGACGTGGCGGCAACAGCAGCGAGGGCGAGACCGAGGAAGAGCTTCATGCCGAAGGAATTGGTTCGGGTGTGGGAAAAGATGCCAATTGGAGAATGAATCGGTTGCAAGGTGGCTGCAACAACCTACCCCAGCACTCATGTGTTTGTGTATCAGCTGGAACCTCGCATCACGCTGTTCGTTGAACGCCTGCCACAGACGAAGCGATTGATTAAGGATCGGCTTCATTTTGTCACCGCGAGTGCACGTTTGCCGCCGCGCCTATCGGCCACATGCTCGGTGCAGCTCTGAATGTCTATCTCGTGCGGCTTGCAAAGTGACCACACAACCCGATGCATCTACCGTGTGGCATTGACTACAACATTACTTTTCACAATGATAACTCAGTTTTTTTACGGATATTAAGAAAACGTCACGGAGGTTTGCTTCGCTGGGCGTCTGCACTTGAGCTTCCAAGTCGGTCATGATGATCAACAAACATGACGCAGTCGAAGCTTGAGAACGGTGGAGCAAATGGAAGACGACACAATGATGACAAGCTGTCGTTGCTTCTGGCGCGACCACACTAACTCCTCTCACTTGCAGCACACTCGCCATCGCTAACTTGGGTTATGCTGGGGTCCTTACAGTTGGCAAGACCCAACATGCAGGAGTTGGAGTACGTTACGCCGTCAGACCCGCACACGGGGTCGTAGTCCATGGTGCACGCCCGATTCTCGCAGTTTGAAATGCCACGTTCACTTCCCACCGAGCCAGAAGTGGTCGAGCTGCTCACGCACTGCCCGTCGGAGACCTGCGTGATTGATCCACCGCTTTCGCACTGAGCGACACCGAGCTCGCAGTCGTTGGCGTAGGTCACGCCGTCCGAGCCGCACACGGGCTGATAGATCTTGGTGCACATCTCGGGGCACCCTGAACTCTCGCTGCTGTTGCTGCTGGAGGCGGAGGACGCGACGGTGTCAGCATTTCCAGCGACGGCAACCACGGCGAGCGCGAGCGCGAAAGAGATACGAAACTTCATCTGGACAGCGGGTTCAGCTCAGCTCAAAATGAGAAATGAACTGCCTGCGCCGTGGTTCCGCTTCGTATGAAAAAGCGAGCCCAGTCACCCACTTGGGTGCGTGTCGTGGACTCCGCATGTTGCTCAATGCTCGTGGCGCAGGATACCCAGATGGAGGAAGGGCGCCAGCCTGACCACAACTGGGCCTCGGCTGCAGCAGCTACAACGCATGGCGGCATGTTGTCCGAACAAAACTTGACGAGATTATGGTTTTACGCTCTATCACTCACTTATCTGGCACGCTGGTACTGCTTGGGCTTCGTCGGTGGTGCCCAACGAAGAAACCTAAGCAGTAGTGGTTTTCGTAGACTTCGTTGCGTTCTGCTGCTGCTGCGTGGTCGCTGCAGAACCGGCACAGACGTCCTCGCTGGCCTGAACGATCTTGAATTTGGGGTTCTTGCAGCTTGCGAGCTCTAGGTGGCACGCGCTGGAGTACGTGATACCGTCAGAACCGCACACGGGCGAGTAGATGTCAGGGCACGCGCCCGCACAGTTAGATGCCGAGTTGTCATTGCCGATGACTCCGCTCGATCCGTCGTCGTCGTACAAACTGCCGCCGCTACTGGAGTTGGTGGAAGTCGTCTTCGCCGTCTTGGATGACTTCTTGCTCTTTGTCGCTTTCGTGGGGGCCTTTGTGGCCTTTACCTTCTTCGTGGCCGCGGAAGAGCTGCCATTCTCCTCGCTGCCGTCACGCGACGCACCAAACGATTTACCGTAGAGTCTCTTATATTCCGCCAGGATGTCGACATCCTTCTTGGTGCCCTTGCACTTCTCCATCCGCAGGTAGCACTCGTTCGAGTACGTCTTGCCGCTCTCGTCGCTGACGGGATCGTACACGTCGAGGCACGCGTCGGGGCAGGTTGCGGCGGCGCTTCCTGCTTCATCGGACGACGCCTCGGACCCACCTGCGCACTCGCCAACGGCTGTCAAGTGCAGGTATTTCACGTGGCACTGAGCATTGCTGAACGCGCAGTCGTTCGCGTACGTGACGCCATCCGATCCGCACACCGGCTCGTAGTCCGTCGGGCAGATCGCGTTGCAGTTGTAGCCGCTTCCGGAGCCCGATTCATCCCAGCTGAAGTCCCACGAGCCAGACGCCGACGCGTCGTCCGAGTCTTGTCTGGCGTGAACTTTCGCGAGAGGGCTCCCTGCGCGGACGGACGTGAGAGCGAATGCCGCAAGCACGATAACGCTGACGGGCTTCATCTCCTGCTTTCGATTGTTGAGACTGCAAAGCCCACTTTGGTCTCTGCGAAATGGAGAATGTCGCCGCCGTTGCTTATAGTCATGGCACTGCCATTGGCAGCTCTCGTTTTCAATCCTGGGAGGCTCTGGTCGGGGAAAGGCGAACGACATCTATGCGCATTGCATTGCGCGAAGAACGCAGCACCCCATCCGGGCTGCTCTCTCGGTCCTTTGTGAAACCTGTCTGATTCGGGTTCCAAGTGCTTGCTCCGAAAACTGGGGCGCAGCTACCGCTTCGAAGCGCTGCGCCTTTCAAAAGTACTGCCTCGAATGGACACCTTGCTGTCTTCATGTCATACACAACTGAAAAAAGCATAATCGATTTGATCGATTCTCAGCTTTCGCGCATTGAAGCAAGCAAAGCTTTGAACGGTGCGTAGAGAACTATCCGCCAGTCCGTCTGGAAATGAGGCTGGAAGCATGGCACGTCGGACAGAAAAACATTTTTTTACGATCAGAGTTCAGCATCAACGAGTGTGATACTTTTTACTTGTTGACGAGAGTGCATTGAAGTGACAGCCATGACAAGCCTCATATCACGTTGAGCGACGTCAGCAACACGACAGAGAAAAACACCAAAACGAAGTCAAAGCCGCATCAGCTGCAAAAGGATTCGCTGTCGCATCTTGGTTCCAGGTTGTATGATCCTTCATCTCCTGGAATAGCGTTCGTACACTTACCGTATTTCGCATGTAGAGCGATACCGCATGTAGAGCGATACACCCTTCCTCCAGCCAATCGTTGCTTAGAACAGAAATCCCAGAAAATCGCATGTAGAGCGATACAGGACACTAAAGTGAAAATAGTGACACAAGTTTTTAGAAAAATAACCACCAGAACTGAATGGCTCGTGTCAAGCCAAAAGGACGGCCCCGGCGCGGAGGCCGCCATGTACAGCAGTACAAGCTTCATGCCGAATAGATCGACAAGAAGCTAGCGGTTCTGGGAAGCGAGCTGATCGCGCAACTAGAGAAACTCTCACTGCTAGAAAGACAATGTGTAAACGAAAGCAGCGAGTTCATCATCGAGCACTTGAGCGGTTGGGCGGTGACCCGGGCCACCGCAAAAGGTCAGCAAGGATTTTGACTTAATTATTTTTTTCTGGAGGGTCACTTGGGAAATCGCCAAAATGGATCCGGGCCACCGACGCCAGGGAGGGACCGGTGGTTCATATCAAACTAAGCCCAGACATGATAGAGCAGCACGAGCGAGGCCAAGCGCGCTGGAGCGCGCATATGCAAGGCTTGGTGAAGACGTGGTAAAGCGACTGCGGCAGACATACGAAGCCCTAGATTCAAAATGGAACGGTACAGAGCATGACCAAGCGGAGGGTAGGGTACTCTCCCTTCTTCGCCAAGGCGTTCCCGACGCTCAGATCAGAGCCATCTTTCGCGTCGGTGGCTCGATGATCGCTCGATTGAAACAAGTGATTAAGGATGGCGTTGATACGCTTCACACACGGCGAGTACGAAACCCACCAGCGCATGCATTATCAGCAGATGATATTGAGTTTCTCTGTGCGACTTGTCGTGAGTGGAATTTGGAGGAAGGCTTTCCTTGTTCTCATCGAGGCCCTCGGCAGTACCTGGCAGAGGCCGGTATAACTTTGAAGGACCTATGGCAGCAATACAAGCAGAAAGCAGAGGCTGTTCCTCGTCGTGTGATTCTTTACAGCCGTTGAACACAATATGTCCATTTCAAGTTCCCTGGCTTTCGATTGTCGCGTTCTCAGCAAGACGTGTGCGATGCATGCACGAAAATTGAAATTGCTCTGAAAAATAACGATTTAGATGACCGTGCGCGGGGTGAACTGGAGGCTGAGAAGATCATGCACCAAGAAGCAGCTGTTAATCAACGGCGTGCGATGACAGCCTTTGTGAAGGAGTACGCTGCAGCATTTTCTCCGCAGCAATGTTTGCCTGAAGAAATCGTGCCGGATCACATGGAGGTACCACCGCATGGAATGACCGAAGATCAAACAACTATGCCCAAAATGCTTATCCAAATTGAGGATTTTGGTGGAAGCATTGCACTGCCTGTGTTTGGCAACCGAAGGCCTTCCGCGGACTATTTCAATTCGAATCTGATGCTTCATAACGTCGTCATAGCCGATATTACGAGTGGAGATAACACCGTTTTCGTGTATGACGAACGTGGGCAGGGGAAGGGTGCTGACGCCCTGTGCAGCCTTCGTCTTTTGTACCATCTCCGACTTCTGAACCAGGTTGGCTCTGACGGCGAGGGTCCCCAAGTGCTACTTCAAATACTTGATAACTGCGTGGGACAGAACAAGTCCCGCGTAGTTTTCATGTTCTACGCTATGCTTTCTCTCGTCTTCTACAAGAAAGTGGTGTTGCTTTTTCTCCTACCCGGGCACTCACACAATGCAGCCGATCGCGTTGTGTCGTGGTGCAAGCAAAAGCTGAAAGGGGTAAACTTGTACTCTCCCGAGAATGTGGTGGCAAAAATGAACGAAACTGCGAGCGTCAATGCAGAGTTCCTCGACCATCGTAAAGAGGAACGACCTTTCTACTGCGGTTGGGAGCTGCTCCTTGCGAAATACTTCCGTCGTATGCCCGATGGGTACACGGCAAATTACTTTTTCGAGATTGACCGAGGCAATGTTACTATGCGGCACTTAGTCACGACATCCGAGCAAGAAGCAGTTCAGTTTTCTTTGATTGGCAATGGCGATCCTCTGGCAATTCGTGATGCTTTTCTTGTCGATCTTCTGGGGAGTGAATACGACCTGGCTACGGCTACAATGCAGGATATCCGACTGCAGCATCAGCCTCTCCTGCCGATGACAATGAAGAAAACCAAGTCACTCGCGCTCAAGTATTTTTCCATACCGAGCGAGTATCTTTCGTATTACCCAGCAGCTCCAGAAGAATCCCGTTCAGAGAGCAAACGCCTGGAAAGTGACGCTAAACACACAAAAAGCAAAAAACGAGTCGCTGTCGGTGTAAATCCACCACCACAGAAGAAAAAGCTTGGTCGTCCACGGAGCACTGACCTGGGCGCCGGGCGTAGCCCATCCATCTTGACGTACTTCAAGCCGCTCCCGTGCAAACCAAGCGAAATCTGCACCAGTGAGAACGTCAGCGCCATCGTGAATGATAGTCAGGTCGGCACGTCCGACATCATCGGTATGATCGGCGACAGGGAGAGCGCTCCTGACGACACGACGGCCAGTAACCTCAGCACCAGCACCACCAAAACGAAGTCAAGCAAGACGGGCAGCAAGAGCTCACCTTCACCGCCAAACCAAGTGCGCGGGACGCAGCCACGAACACCAGCGTAGTGAAGAGCGAGCGGATGATGGAATGAGCGCGCTCTCGAAAGTCGATCCAATAAAAAGAATATGCATTTGCATAGGTTTTTTGAGAGCCGGGTTGTTGTGGTGACCCGGGTCACCGCCAGACCGCTCACTTGTCAAAAAATTGAAAAATGTTTTGAAGTTTTCACCAATCTCTAAACATCGTTTTTAACGGGTTACCCTTTAATTAAAGGCACGTGTTGGAGTACCCATCTTGAGACGGGCGCCCCATACAAACAATAGGTAAGACGTCGAAATGTTCTTTCTGCCGAGGACGGGTGTCATCTTTGCTCCGCTGCGCGTCGCAAACGCAGTCGCTGCGCTCCTGCGGGTAAAAAGATTCTAAGATCTGGTCATTGCAGTGCTCGGCTCGCTGTTGAGCTCGGCGCTGGGCCCGCCTCCGCAAATACCGCCGCGGCCCTGCTTCGCGGGCACCCCGCAGCGGGTTTGCTGCGGCTTCGCGACCTCGCACACACTCGCCTCCGTTGGCCGTTTTATGTGCATTCACCCCTCCATTTCCAGATGGGTACTCGATCCACTCTCTTAATTAAAACATGAGTGTATCGCTCTACATGCGAAATACGGTACTTGCACACACAGCTTTTTTCAGGTACAGTACACCGTCATGTGGTGCACACCATACTGCCAAAAATTGCAATCGTCGCGCACCAAGCAGAAACGGTTTTCGCAAAATGACCAAGGTGCGAGGAATGCTGTGCATGGGCGTCTCCGTGGCAATCTGCTTCGTGCCAGCTTTTAATTCCCCCCCCCCGCTAACCCTTCCTTGTGACGCAGATAATCAAGGGACTGTCCGACGTGTTGGACCAGTACGACGTCGTGCTCATCGACCAGTACGGCGTGCTGCACAATGGCACGGTGCCCTACATCGGGGCCGTCGACTGCTTCAACCGCATGATCGCGGCCGGCAAGCAGGTGGTGCTGCTGTCCAACACGGCGCACCGCTCCTGCGGCCTGCCGGTCAAACTGGGGCCCATGGGTTTCTCCACCGACTTCCAGGGCGTAACGGGCGGAGAGGTGTGCCATGACTACCTGCTGGAGCGCCGCGACACGCACGCGCGCTGCTCGCTCATGACGTCCGACCTGGACGGTAAAGTCACCAAGCGTGCGTCTAACGTCGAGTCCATTTTCCACGGTCTCGACGTGGAGATCGTGCCGATCGACAAGGCCCAGTTCCTCATGGTGGAGGGCACGCAGCAGGTCTGCTACAGCGACCGCGTGGCCGACGTCCTGCCCACGGACTTCCGTCACACCGGCGAGGTCAATGACGCCATGAAGGCGTTCCTGCACGGTGGGTTGGAGCGCAAGCTGCCGCTGCTGTGCCCGAACCCGGACGTTCTGGCCGTCGTGGCCAACGACCGCTTCGTGCACATGGGAGGCGGCATCGCCAAGCTCTACGAAGAGATGGGCGGCGAGGTCGTCTACTTCGGCAAACCCATGAAAGAGCACTTCGAAGTGTGCTTGCGCTTGGCGAACGTGACCGACAAGTCCAAGGTGGTGCACATCGGCGACTCGCTCCACCACGATATCCAGGGCGCCAAGAACACTGGTGTTGACAGCATCTTTATCGCCGGCGGCGTCCACGCTAAGGAGCTCAACGTGAATGCCTGGGGTACCACGGAAGAAGAGCTGCGCGTCAAGCCCGATTTGCTGGAGAAGCTGCTGGAAAAGACCAAGCTGGATCCGACGTACACCATGACCCGCTACACGTGGTAAGCATGCATAACTTGGGGCTGTGTTACACTCGATAGAGGCACCAGCGGATAATATCCAACGCAGAAGCATTTCATCACGCTTCTGCTTCAAAGGATTCTGCGTCAAAGTCATTCATCATGCGAACTAACTTGACAGTCGAATCGAAAATCCGTGCGGAAGCAAATTTGCTCAGCTGGTCCCAAACAACTTGGGTTGTCATTTTATTTTTCTTCCGTCTCCTTTCGAGAATCTTTCGAAATGGTGGCAAATATCAGATCCAGCTTACAGCAAGGTACAGTGGATTGTATAACGACCAGCATCGGGAAATGAAAGCAATTGTACGATTTCCAAAGAAACTTGAGGACACCTTGGCCCGACGAAAAAAATTCTGCTCTGCTGGTCCCAGCAAAGTACAACGAAATCCGAATGCGCACCTTGGCATCGACTTGACACCAAGCATGCCGTTGAAATTCAGCATGTATTTCCACGCCACCCGCCTAAGCCACGATTCAAATGCCTCCAGCTTGGGAGAACTCCGCCCGCCATTTTTTTTTTCATCACCGTTGTTACTGGCACTCGCAGTTTTAGTTCTCTTCTTTTCCGCCAACAAGTTGTTCTGTAAGCCTCGTCACCTGCGCCCCGCGGTACGCCTCTGGGCGAGGGCGGTGTGTCCCCGAAGGATTCGTCGCGTCAAAAGCGAGCACCGCTTCTCGCATGCGGGGTGGAATGGCGTCCACACCATGCAAGGCACCGATGAGCCCGCCGACGATGGCCGCGTTCGTGTCGGTATCACCCCCTTTCAATAGCGTCCGCTGGATCGCTCGCTCGTAGCTCTCGTTCTGCCGCAGGAAGTGTGTTGCCAGCACGAAAGCCCACCGCGCGTGGCCCACTTGGCTCGTACAAACTAACCTCGACACGTCTAGCGACTCCTCCAGGAACCACGAGCGCACGACCGTATTCACACTGCTGTTCACGAAGCGTTCCCCCCTCGCCACTGCCCCCTGGAAGTCCCCGGGCACTCGTAGCAGGTGCTCCAGCATGAGGCAGTATACGGCGTTGCAGTCCTGACACACCTGGTTTGGGTGCGACAGCGTGGCCTCCGCGCGGGCCAGAGCAGCGATGGTCTCGTCCGATTCGCCCACGCTCCAGATCGCCAGTGGGGCGATGCGCATGAGTGCTCCATTGGCCTCGCTGGCTGCGCAGCTGGTGGCCGCCGCCTGCGTCATGACAGTCGAGTAGTTTCCGGCCGCGTCGGGGGCTACGCTGAAGGCCGCGGAGCACGTATTGCCAATGTCAAAGGGCCGCGAGGCACACCACGCCGCGTACTGCCGCGCCACAGACTCCATCGGGAAGCCGTCGCTTGGCCGGTAGCCCAGTAGCCCGCGTGCCAGCGACAGCGCCAGCTCCGAGTCGTCAGTGATCTGGCCCCGACCCACGCCGAAGACGCCGCCGCCGGGCATCGACATGGCGCGCGACACGTCCGGCTCCGTGATGACCCCGGGCGAGAACTCGAGCGTCGCGCCCGCAGCATCTCCGCACAGCAGCCCCAGGAAGGCCCCGTACGCGCGCTCCCAGTTCGCGCGGCGCAGCGTCGCCACTCCGCTCACCATGATTGACAAAAGATTCCCTGCGAAAACCCCAGTTCAACATACACATGTGTGGGAAAGATTGCCATGAATACCAGGTGTTGCCCATTACCCATCGTTGCAATCTTTCGAGCACTGTAAAAATATATTATTGCGTCGGTTTTGAGCTTCAGCGAACCTCGAAGGCCAAGGTTCGCCTTGCCTTGCCGAGTGAGTCTTGCGGCCGCTTGATGTTCGAACAGCAAACGAGCGTCGAGATTGCAGGACCGGATGGTGTAGAGCACAAATTGATCATAGCCGCTGTGTGGCAATTTTTCTCTTGATGGGGAAGTGGAAGATGCGGGCCGCATGAACGAACTTGGCGAGGCACTGCAGGTGCAGGCACTGGAAGCGCTGTGCTTGTCATTCTGCAATTTGCATAGAGCAACCAACGCACCCCACCTTTCTACAGGTCCCCAGCTCATATGAAGCTCGCAGTCGGTCTTGTCCTTGCGGCTGTCGCCGTTGCCGCCGTCAGCGCAGGTGATCCCGCCACCCTGTCGACAAAGGAGGAGGCGACGAAGACCACGAAATCGACCAAGACCGGGACTGCCTCCGGTAGCGGCATCGGGAGTTTGTTCGAGGACGGTTCGACCGGCACCATCGGAGACGAGAGCGGAGGGATTGACCCGAAGCTTATTACCCGCATCGGCATCACCGTCCCCATTGACGAGGCTGGCTCCAAGATTGACTTGGGCATTGGCCCTGCTGTCGACCCCAGCGGCTCGGGCTCGTGGGACTGGAACTGGGACTCGGTCGAAGGCTCGGGCAGCGGCAACTACGACTGCGATACGGTCTGTCCTACCGACTTCGAGCCCGTTTGCGGTTCCGACAACGTCACGTACACGAATGACTGCGCGTTCGTCGTGGCCCAGTGCAACACCACCGAGCTGGTCGTTGCCAACTCGGGCGAGTGCGACCTGGGCTCCGCATCTGCATCGGCTTCGACTGAAGCGTCTGCCACCGGCAGCAGCGCAGAGTCTTGTCCTGACGCGTGCACCATGGAGTACTCACCTGTTACCGACGAGAACGGAGTCGAGTACTCGAACGAGTGCATGATGAAGATTGCGAAGTGCAAGGGCGACACCGGCGAGAAGAAGAAGACGGTCGACTTTTCCGACCTTCTTGACAAAGACACTTCTGACCTCACACTGGTAAAGGGTGTAAAGGAAACCGAGGCCCCGGTGGAGACCGCGACCAAGACCACCAAGGCGACCAAGTCGGAGAAGACTGGTACTGCTTCGAGCAGCGGCATCGGCAGCCTGTTCGAGGATGGTTCGACTGGCCTGATCGGCGAGGAGAGTGCGTCTGGCTCGGCCGACCCGACCCTCGTGAAGGGAGTGAAGGAGACTGAGGCCCCCGTTGAGACCGCGACCAAGACCACCAAGGCGACCAAGTCGGAGAAGACTGGTACTGCTTCGAGCAGCGGCATCGGCAGCCTGTTCGAGGATGGTTCGACTGGCCTGATCGGCGAGGAGAGTGCGTCTGGCTCGGCCGACCCGACCCTCGTGAAGGGAGTGAAGGAGACAGAGCCTCCTGCGGAGGAGCAGGAGACTGTGCCTGCCTCGAAGACCACTGAGATCGTGGCTTAAGTCGTTGTGTAGATCAGTTCTGGTGCTCGTTATTAATCGTGTTTGCTGGTACATTGTGTTGACGAGGTTGCAATTGCTCTGATGAAATTCTGTGCCTGCTTTCATAACGAGCACGAATGTAGTACATGTAGTATACTACATGGTAAAGCGAACCAAAATGTTATGCAACCGCTCACGAAAGTAGGCTTCGTTCGAATTCTTTGCTTGGAGCTTATCACGCGCTCCTGAATACCTACAGCTTCAAAATCAAAAGAGCGGAAGGGTGCAAATTCGCACGAACTTGACTCACTAACCTCTGACTACGAGCTCGAGTTACGCTCGACGTTTCCTGGGGCCATTGATTCGCCGCCGAATTGCCCCACTGACACAATCTGTATAATTACCCACTTACTACGTACAAGAACTGTTTTCATGTTACTGACGGCCTAAATTTGTATCGGATCGATTCGGTGAACCGCCGACGGAATAATGACATGTACATACAAAGAGATGCCGGTCGCTGCGCGTCTCGGCTCGATGCGATGATGCCACGTTGTATTGTCAGCTCACTACTGTAGATTTATCCACGACTTTAGTCAACGTTTCTTCCTTCTTGGGTCAGAGGAACGAAGACCTCAACACGCAGGCCTCTTGAGAAGTGGCAGAAATGCCCACCTGCCTCGTTTGGCGTGATATAGGCACTCTTGATATTTCCGAT
>JAABLL010000061.1:2832-26239 GCA_012295475.1 Phytophthora gonapodyides | reverse complement strand
TTGCCCATGACGATGAAGTAGAAGATCTGGCCGTACATTTTCATGGCGTGAAACCCGAAGAAGCGCGGCAAAAGCGTTCCTGGGTTCCACTTGAGGTAACGCAGATAGGAAGGCAGCAGTCTCAGCAGCACGTCCTTCTCCTTCGACGTCGTGCTCTTGACCAGATACTTCCGATCGCACGTGTTGAACACAAAGGCGCCGCTTCGTCCTTCGCTGATCCGCTCGTTGATCGTGGAACGGAACGCGAAAATGTACTCGGCGTCGTTGACTCCGTAGAGCTGGCGGATAGACGCAAACACACGCGGCTGGAAGTCGTAGAACTGCATCTCGTTCAGCGCCATGGGCAGGAACGTGAAGCGCATGTTGCTCGGGTTGTCGCGCGCTTCCTCCACAACGCGAACAGTCGAGTTTCTCATCTCGCGAAGGTTTGGCATGGATCTCGGCGGAATCGTCTGCGAGCCAACGCTTTCACTGATTGAAGCGGAAGAGACCAACTGCCGAATTCGGCGTTGAGGAGAGCGCTGCCAGTCGAGCTGGAACGTGTGGTTGTTGCCGTTCTCTCGCCGCATGCGGTGGTGGTGCTGGATCGACTCGATGATTCCGTTCGTCGCCATGTGAATCATTTGCTTCCGCAAGGCCACGTTCAACTGCGGGTTCATGAGTTTGTCTTCGTGCTTGTGCAGGTTCGTCTGACTGCTTTCGCTGGCCTCCGTGCATCCCGAGCTGCCGCCACCGGGAGAAAACGACCCGCGTAGCATCGATCGATCCCCGTACGGAGACGACAACCTGGATTCGGCAGGATCTTCAGCATAAAACGAAGGGAAGTACGGCGCATTCACCACAATCCAGACGATGATGTTGACGCATCCGCGAGAAGCGTGGAGGAAAGCGCTCAGGTCGATGAGTTCCGTGAACAGCGTCTTCCCCAGTAAGCCTTTGATCGTCGCTGTGTTCGTCATGGCAAAGAGGACGATCATCAAGAAAGACCACGAGATGAACACCGCGCACGTGAGCATCCCGTTCGACAACACAATGCGTCGTACGTCGAAAGTCTCCTCCAGTCCGCGACGCAGGCGGTTGCGCACGTACATCATGCACGCGACGCCAAAGAGCAAGTACACCACGACGCACACGTGGTACAAGATCCACTGGTGCCAGAAGAAGCCCGGCATGTCGGTGTTGTGGTGGAACCAGATAAACCGCTGGTCGTTGCTCCCCGCCGCTTTCACGCAGTCTGGGCTTGGGTCCTTCGTCTCGATGCACTGGACCTCGGCGTCGCCCAGCGACCACAGCACCAGCCCGCAGATGATCCCGCTGAGCACCGAGTAGAACCAGTAGACGCGGAAGTTGTACGCGTACGACGTGAACGGGTTCGTAATCGACTGCACCATGTCAATCGGAATCGCGAAGAACCAGAACTCACCGGCGATCAGCAGCGCCTGTGTGATGGCGGCGATGCGGAACGGCAGAACCACCGAGTCAGCCGAGAACTCAGTGACGCAGTACTCGGCCACATAGATGATGGCAAGCAGCAGGTCGACAAGACTCTTGCTGAAGATGAGCGGGTTCGGGTGGGCGCGTACGGCCGGACTCGTCAGGAACGCGACGATAATGACCAGCGTAAATGCTCCGGAGGCGATAGCTCCGAGGAACAAGTACTCGTCCGCACTGTAACTCCCCACCAGTGCGATAGTAGAGCAGGCCACGCCCACTAGCGCCAGCATACCGGCGATTGCAACGACCAGACCGGAGCAGGGGCCCGTGACGAGAGCTTTGAAGCAGCTGCAGAGCGTCAGAAGTCCGCGACGATGACGCCCACGTCGTCGAGGGCCTCCATTGAGTTGTGCATTGTAGCCAGACTTGGAGAACTTGTCGACGGGGTTGCTGGACAGGGAAATAGTGCAGAACGAACCTCTGCAAGAGCAGATAATAACGGTTAGCAAGGGAATTAGCGGGTGGACACGGAGGTGGGGACTCACTGGTCTCGTCCACGCAGCAGCGCGTCGCTCTCGGAGGCTGGCGGCGGGTGCCCCATGCGAGGAGCAATGAAACAGACACGCAAATAAGGTGGCGCTTGTAGGGGGAAGGCGTGAAGCGGGCGCAGCGCGTGACGAAGGCTCCCGTTTGGCGCTCGACGTCTCTGCCAGCTGCAACGGCTGAACCAATAATTATTANAGCTCGTCCGTGTCTTGGCCTGAAGTCATCGCGGTGGAGCCGAGCGACAGCATGGACGACGACCGCATCTCTCTGTCGAGCGCCTGCATGAACTCTTTCGACACGAGCGACTTGAGCTTGAGGAATTGCCGCCCGTACGTGCGTGGCTGCTGGAACAACCGGATGCGGGAGTTGGCCAGGCGAAGCTGCACATTCGAGGAGCAAAACGTGCGCGTCAGCACATACAAGTGAATGTAGCAGTGAGTAACGCTTCAGTACCCGCACGGCGACGGCGTGAAGAGCGGCGAGCACGTCTGCCTTGTTGTCCTGCAAGAAATGATGCGGGGATGCAGTAAAGACCGTTAGCCAACGACAAACCAGCGGAAATGATGCTAAACCAGAGCGTACCACAAAGCATTTGGCGCTGCTTGGCTTCTTCCCAACAGTGCAAGTTACCACGTGCTCGAGCTGTGGTTCTCGTTCGGCAAATGTATGGATGGCTAAAGCAAAATAACCAAACGAATCAACTGTTAGCCGTGCTCTCCAGCGACGAATTCGGAAGCACAGCACGTACCCTGGAACACCTTCTCGTCCGATTCGTCGTCGCCGACGACAAATACAAACTCCGGTACATCCACCTTCTCCTTCAACACATTGAGGACCATGGAGACTGCCACGGCCTTGCTGACTCCGACCTGGTGCACCTCCACGTATCCTTTTGCGCGGTTTATGGTGGCCTCACCTCTCTGATGGGCAAAAAACACAACACCGATGAGAACATGCCAACAAAGCAGCGAGGGGCTTAACGTACCTCCAGGATCTTTTGGAGCTGAGCGCAAAGCTCCAGCGATTGGATCTCGCCGTATTCTTGATCGCTGGTGCGGTAGTCATACAGCAATGAAGCTGCATTCTCAACGAGAAACGAGCCATTGGTGCGCGCTGCGTACGCCTGCATCACCCGTTTTACGTCGTCCTTCCAGTCAAAAGACCGCTTGTCCTCATCGCACACGCACTCCCAGTGACCTTTACCAGCTTTTCGTATGTACAAGCCATTCTCCGCGATCAGATTCAAGTTCGGAATTGTACCAAACTGATCTTCGAGGGCTGGGCGCTGAGTGTTGCTTGTGACGAACACGATATTGCACGGGTCAGCGCACAGCGTACGCAGATTCGACCTTGTTTCGTCAGAAATTGGCTTTCGAACCTTTCCGTCGATGTATCGCGCGGCAGCTTGACCCGTGCAGTACCCGTCCTGCTCGTCACTAGCCTCTGTTCTTTGCAAAGGTTGGTCAGCGCAGCCACTGCGGTGTGAGAACTGCGCTCCTTCCTCGTCCAGTATACTTGCAGTTGAACTCAATGTCCCGCCGTAGTCAATGATGAAGAGTCGGCGCGATGTGCTCGTGCACTTCTTCACCAGCTCGTCCACATCCAAGCTCACAAAGCCCGACTCGAACCGCATTACCCGAAAGTCAAACCCGAAGCCGACGCGAACTTCTTCAGCAGCCGTGGCATCTTCGGTCTTGGCGGAGACAGCTTCGACGTCGGCTAGAAGCCGTTCACCCCACGGGGTTGCGTCCGACTTCCCCACCAGAAACTTGTAGTTGAGATAGAATCTGTTGTGCTTCTCGTAGTAGCTCATGCCGCAGGCTTTGGCGAGAGCAGCAACCATATCGTCCGTCTTCCACGGGTTCACAGCCAGACTGCCGCTTAGGATGCGACTATAGGCGCTGAACTCGGACACAATCATGATTCCGAAGCTGCGGTCCAGTCCGCCAACGTCCAGGTTACTTTTGGGGCTGCTCCATCCTGTAGCTTTCCTCGACTTACTCTGGATGTTGCGGTGCTGGGCAATGATGTACTCAAAGGGTAGCAGCGAGAGCCCTCCGCGAACGCAGGTGTCGATGTAGATATCACACATACGCCAAAGGATGACGCGCTCAGCGCACGTGGTCTTGCGCTTTTCCTCGAAGTACACCACAACTCCTCCGGGCGGCGCGTATCGACGGTTGATCTCGTCCGTGAATTTGAGGACGTAGTCACGTGTGCGGTGATAGTCATTGGGTCTTGAGTCGAGCGTGATACCAATCTGAACGAGGACGACGGAGCCGCGCTTGTCCGGGTGAGTCGCTAAGAAGCGCTCAAACGCGCGCAGCTTGAGCGGAATGGCCGTCAGGCCCTCCAAGCGGTCGACAGACCCGATGACCAGTCGACGTTGCTCCGGTTTCTTCCCCGCCATGATGGCGTTCTTGACATGCGCTGCAAACTCCAGCGCAGCTCCGTTCACATCCGCCTCGTTCTGGTCGAGCATTTCATGGAGATGCGTCACATCCGGCTCCACATGCGAGCAGGAAATGTGGATCTTGCGTCCATTGTACTCGATCACCAGCATCCCGTTCGGACACGTCTTGTAGTCCAGGCCGAGCAAGCGCTTGCAGCTCGTCAGGAAGTGTCTCGCATGCTCAAAGATGAGAAACCCAATGTGGTCCGCGCACAGCATGGCACGCAGGATCTCCGTCCGCATGGCGAGGCAGCGGAAGATCTCGCTCGACGGGAACGGCACGTGCAGGTACATGGTGACGAGTGCCGTGCGCAGCCGCCGCAGCAGATAGGACGGCAGCATCAAGAAGTGGAAGTCATGCAGCCACACAAGATCCCCGTCATGGTAGCTCTCCACCACTCGGCGGGCGAAAGTCCGGTTGACGCTACAGTAGTCCGACCAGCACATGTCCTGTGCTGCCGGGTTCCACGACACCGGGTCGCACCACGCGCTCTTGGCGCCTGAAGAGTCCGTCTCCACGTCTGCAGCCTCCTTCCTCGCAGCGAACCACCTCTTCCTGCCCTTGGTCTTGTCCTCCTCGCAGTCCAGCTGCAACTGGGCCGAGTTATACACGTCCACGACGTTGTGGAAGACTGGCCAGAGCACGCCCTTGCAGAAGCCCTGGAAGTAGCGGTGCGCCACGGCCGGCTCCAAGAACACGGGCACGCAGCGCAGCGCCATCAGCTGGCGTTCCAGCGCTGCTTCCTCGCTCTTGGCCACGAACACCTCGGGGCAGCCCACGAACAGCGGCGAGTACTGCTCGGCGTCGCGCACGAGCGTGCGGTACAGCATGGCGGTGGCGCTGGTGGCCCAAGAGACGTCCCAGCCGCTGGAGGCGCGCTCATTGCGCTCGAACACGAGCGGCAGCACGTTCACCACGATGAGCACCGTCTTGGGCGGCGACAAGGTGAGCGAAGGCGGCATGACCGTCACTCCTGCCGCTTGCGCACGAGCGGGCGGGTTTCGAAATGAGGAGGGCGTTGAAGTTAAAAATGGGGTACGTGTACCCTCACATTCGCTGAATAGTATCCAGACGTCTTATTGGACTTCAGCCTACGTTATCGAAGTGTTGACCCGCTCGAAGATGAAGAGCGATTGCGAGCTGGTCCAGGACACGCGTTGGTGAGCAAGCTGCTGCACCAGTCGGAAGTAGCGTGAGCGCTGCAGTGCGTTTTTGTAGTCTAGGACGAGCGCACCGGGTCGAAGTTCCGCTTCGAGTTTGAGTTGGACCTGGTGGTGCAGCGCGGCGTCCCAGCACTGCGACGTGAGCAGCAGGATGGACGTGTCGTGCACGGACACGCTGAGCATGTCGGCGCATACAAAGCGGCAGCCGTCGGGGATCTGCAGCTCAAGGCGGGTCTGATCCGCTGCGTCGTGTAGGAACGGAAGGATCTCCACGCCTTGTGATGGGAGGCCGAGGACTAAAGCGGCGAAGAAGACGAGCGAACCGGATGAAGATCCGAAGACGGTCAACGTCGCCTGCTTTGCGGCACGTGCGATGGCAGCCAGCACGGGCTTCTGGGTGAAGAGCGTCAGCCACGTCGGGAACGGGGTGCTGCCGTACGCGAAGTTTTCAACTGTGTACTCGCTGTCAGGACCTGAAAACTTCTGCTGAGCTTGCAGCAGCCCGCGATGGAACGTAAGCTGCTGCTCTTGCTGCCTCAACCGCGTAACCAGCTCTTTCAGACGCCCTCTGTCAACTGAGCTAACGTCCGGCAGGTTGTGGCTCGACAAAACGTCGTTGATCCGAGCCACAGCCTCGAGCTCTTCTTCAACTTTGTACTTGCGCTCTTGTTGGATGTCTTCGATCGTGGGGATCTTGCAGCGCGTGCAGATCCGGGCGGCGGAAAGCACCTCTTCGATCTGATCCATTTGGTCTTCCGTCAAGAACAGAGCGGATCTTGGTTTGTCCGCAGGCTTGTCCAGTAGAAACGCTGCATCAACCGCTTGTCGGAATGCCTGGAGGCAGGAGAGGATCTGAGGCAGCAGCGTCCGTAGCACACGCTTTGGATCGGAGTTGGTCGCGTCATCTAGCGCTCCGTGAACAAGATGCGCCGCGGTCTGAAGCTGATGTTCACGACAAAGATAATTGTAAGCCTTGCACCAGGACTCCACGATGCAAATTGCTGTGCTGGACTAACTACCTGCTTGAGAACACAGCTGCACTCGTCCCAGTCCATGGGCACCATTCTCGAGGGGAATCTGGCGCTGCGACGCTTCGATGGGCAATGCGAAGAGACGTCTATTGCATCTCCACTCAGCCAAGAAATACAACGATGGCGGTGACATTGTCGCCACTGCCCCTTGCCAAGGCCTCGTGAACGAGAACTTGCGCGGCCTGAGACTGCTGGGCGCCTGGTATCGCTCTCACCATGTCCACAGCTTCTTGGTCTCCAAGAGTATCCCAAAGGCCGTCGCATCCCAGCACGAAGAAAGGATAGTCGGCCGCTGGTTGCAGTCTGGAGGAATGCATCCCGGGGACAATAGCAACATGGCGTCAGAAACCAAAGATGCAACGTTGCTGGTCTAGCAAGAAATCGCGTTACCGTGTCGCGCTCGTGTGCGGGCTTGCGACAACAAACTGCTTGAGATCCCGGTCTCCAAAGCTCCTGCAATCGATTTTCACCCATCAGCATGTTGCACCGGCAGAGCAACAGGGAAAAAGGTAGGGAAGTTACCGGGAGACAGCAAGTACGCCAGACACCCGATCGTGAAGGACGAAGCCGCCCTGTTGGATAATCCGCTCCACTTCGTCGTGATCGCTCGCCTTGTGATCCTACACATAGTGGTCAACGAAAGCTAGTAAACAATTGTGCACCAAACCTGTGGAACTGAGTGTATGCTCCCCACCTTCGAAAGCCGAATCGCTTTCCCCTTGCAGCTAATCACAGCACGGCTGAATAAGCATACTAGAATCAGTCAATGTGAGTTCCTTCACTCATGCGAGCGAGCACCAACGCACCTATCGCCCACATTAGCGACGTAAAGCGTCTTGTCACCATCCTCCTCCAGTACCAATGCAGTGACTGCAGTGGCGCCGACGGACCCCGAAAACGACTGACAGCACTCCATGTCCGAGATCAAGAAGCCTCTGCTCATCAACCGCAGCACTCGGTCAGCCTCTTCAACTTTTCCCACAGCCAACAACTACCACCAAGCTCTTACCGCTCAAGACTCTTCTCAACAGAACTGTCGTCGTCTGCCAGCTGCAGCTCCGTGGCAATGTTTTCATGAAGCACCCGCTGCAGATACGTCGCCACGGAGCGACCTACAACTTCCGTCAGTTAAATGCATCGACATCCGCACCAGCAGACGCAGCTAATGTCAGTGTATGTTGCAACGCATTGCATTACCGCCGTGTCCGTCGTGGATGGCGAAGTAGCCGTTCGCCGGGTGCTGCAGGAAGCCGTCCACGATGCGAATCGTGTCCTCCATCGTCTTCCGATGCTCGGCATTCTGGCGCATACAATACACAAGGTCAGCTAGTGAACTAGACACTCTTTTACGAGGCTACGCAGCCCACCATTTCCTCGCAGATGCTCACGCATCGGCAGCAGCTGAAGCGCTCCGTCATCTTGCTTCGTCAGTTCAAAATGAGGCGGTAAATAAAGACAAGTGTCTCTTTCAGTTTCTGATAGTTTAATCAGGTGTGATGAACTTTAAAGACTGCTACTTTCGTGGTGTGTCCTAGAAGCTTGGTCCCATTTTGAGCTCTTCGCACGCAGACCACAAGAAGCTCAGCATGGGTCCTGCACGCGTTAGTGTCGCCGCGGTGGCGCTGTCGGTGGCTACGGGCATGACGGCGGCGGCCGTATCCATGATGGCGTACTACCGCTTCCAGCAACCGCAGGAGTTCGCGGATGCCAGCGTCCGCATGTCCCACCCAGAGCTATCGGACGATTTCAACCGCAAGTGGGGTCTCTTCGGCACGGGCATCATCGACTCGGTGCCGCAGAGCATCAAGAACCTGTTCGACGTGCCAGACATGGCAGAGCGCTTCGAGGCGCACAAGAAGAAGCACGACCAGCAGATCCGAGATATCGTCGAGGACCTTCGCCCCAAGGGAAAGTAACCAGCCAGACACGGGGAGAAAGGATAACACAAAAACTACTGAGCATAACGCACCACACACTACTAGTGCTAACAGCCATGCATTCCTATAGCTGTGGATAAGCACGAGAGGGATGGAGCAAAAGTCGAGAGAACACTGCGATAATAAGAAATAGACACCGAGTCTCGGCAGCAAAGTCGCATGTATTCAACATGTTCGAGTGGCTATCGTCAGCCAGCGTGCAGCGAGCCTCTGGATGCAGAGAACTAGCGCTACACTTACGAGCGGTAGCGGCGCAGCGACAGGGTGTTGCGACGCTTCCAGTTCTGGCGGAACGAAGAACCGATGATCTTGTTGGCGCGGTGGCCACGCTTGCGCAGGCCACGGCCCTGGCGACCAGCGGACGTGAGGCCACGCTGCTGGCGGCCCTTGTGCACGGCGTTGGCGATCCAGTTGATACGCGGGTCGCGACGGATGGCCTTGTGCGAGTGGTCGACCATGATGATCTCGAAGTACTTGTACGTGGCGTCCTGGTTGACCCAGTACGAGTTCAGCACGCGCAGGTTCGTGAACTTGTTGCCGGCGCGCTCCTCAGCCACGGAGCGCAGGTTGCGCTCGAACTTGAGCTCGTTGATACCGTGGTGCTTGGGCTTACCGTAGACAATACCCTTCGAGTTCGGGCGCTTGCGGCCACCGCGACGGACGGCAACGCGCACAATGACAAAGCCCTGCTTGGCCTTGTATCCGAGGCGGCGAGCCTTGTCGACACGGGTGGGGCCCGTCACGCGGTGGATGACCGGCAGCTGACGGTACTCCCAGGCGCGCACACGCAGCAGGAAGCGGAGCACGTCCGACTGTTTGCGCTTCCACAGCTCCTCCAGGTACTTGTAGGCTCCCATTCTTCTGCGACTTTGCTAAAAGGAAATGGCCCCATACAAATGCACTGCAAGGGTCAGAGCGCCAGCCAGCCAGTCATTGGACAGGACAGTACCGTGAGTACAGCAGGACACAATAATACGAAAATAGGTCACACCGTTATCACTTCAGTAAGTACGTTTAGTGTGCGATACATCAATCCACACTGCGCCACACCACACCTTGAAGTTGACGCATTGAGGATATTGCGCTGACCGGCGGCACTTCTCCCTTCGCTTCGCCCCCTCGACGACGATGCTGACGAAGGTAGCGCGCTTGACGAAGNCCAAGGCGACGCAGTTCAAGGTGGAGATGCTGGGCGGCAAGGACGCCGGCATCGCGATCTTCACGATGGATCGCCCCGAGGCTCGCAATGCGCTGGGCCGCCAGTTCATGGCCGAGTTCCGCCAGGCGCTGGATCAGGTCCGCTACGACCCCAAGATCCGCGTCGTCATTGTGCACAGCGTCGTGCCTAAGGTGTTCTGCGCCGGCGCTGACCTGAAGGAGCGACTGGGCATGACGCCGCCCGAGGTGAGATCGGCTGCTGCTGTGGCTCGGAGGAGATAATATGCTAAGCCACTTGCTATCTTCGTGTTCATGCAGGCTGCTGCGTCGTCTCGCGGCTATCGTACGGGGTTCACGGACTTGGAGCAACTGCCGATGCCGACCATTGCGGCCATCGAAGGTGTCGCACTCGGTGGAGGAATGGAGATGGCGCTAGCTTGTGACCTCCGCATCGCTGGCGCCAAGGCAGTGCTCGGTTTTCCGGAAACATCTCTAGCCATCTTGCCTGGGGCTGGAGGCACCCAGCGTGCTTCTCGTCTGATCGGTAATGTGCTTGTTGCCTTCATTACCGCTTATCGTTGAAGTGGCGGCAAGTTCACTCTTGCCCCCCGTGCTCTTGTTGCCCAGGTATCTCGAAGGCCAAGGAGCTCATCTTCACCAGCCGCCGCCTCAACTCGGAAGCTGCTGAGAAGGTCGGGCTGGTCGACTACGCCGTGCCCGAAGGCAAGGCCTACGACAAAGCGCTGGATATCGCGCGCGAGATCCTCCCGAACGGACCAGTCGGCGTGCGAATGGCCAAGGAGGCCATCATGCGCGGCTCCGAGGTGGACATTGCCTCGGGCATGGCCATTGAGAATGCATGCTATGCGCAGGTCATTCCGACCAAGGACCGCATCGAGGGGCTCGTCGCCTTCAAGGAGAAGCGCAAGCCGCAGTACAAGGGCGAGTAGGCAGCGATGTTGTATGCACTAAACCGGTCTCTAACGTACTCAACATATCCATTGGATGAAATTCTAATTCATTTTTGCCAATCAAAAAATCGAATCCGCGGTACTTTTAGCAAATCAGGGCCGGCACTAACCGACCCCCTCGGCACAAGGCCAAACCGAGACAGCAGCAGCAGGAGGATACGGCACATCATGGCGTCTGGAGACACGGAGAAGCACGAGCTGAACCAGCCCTGGGCCATCTGGGAGCAGCGCGAGCAGGGGAAGAACATGTCGTACGGCGACAAGCTCTTCAAGCTCTGCACCTTCAGCACCGTCGAGGAGTTCTGGGGCTACTGGAACAACATCCCGTCGCCCAGGTGAGCCGTGCTGGCCACTTGTCCGCCAAAATCTACACTTGAAGCCGTTGGTGCACTGTCCTAACGGTAATATTGATTATGCTATGTTACGTGTTCTACAGTCAGGTGCTGTTTGACGGCTTCACGCGCAAGAAATTCGCCGACCGAACGGTGGAGGGCTTCGCTGTCTTCAAGGACGGCATTGTGCCTGAGTGGGAGGACCCGGAGAACAAGAACGGCGGCGAGTGGTCCATCCGGAAAGGTACACAGGCTAGCGTCTTCTTGACTTGTGTGGCTTATCCGCAGAAGACCAATTAATCTCTTTGGTTTATGTTGTTGGTGCTCTTAGAGGTGGGAGCTCAGGAACTGGACGAGTTCTGGGAGAAGCTAGTGCTAGGTGCCATTGGTGAGCTCATCGACCCGGGCAACGAGGTGACGGGTGTACGAGTCATCCACAAGGTACGCGTCGGGGCTGGAAATGCTGCAGTTGGGGGATGCTACGTTCCGTGGTCTGACTGTGCATTGTGGTCATTGCTGCTGTTGCTCGCTGTCAGAACAACAAGAAGGACAAGAAGGACTCGGGCAACAACTACCGCTACGAGATCTGGCTGCGTGGGGTGAACCGCGCCCAGGCGGACGAGATCCGCAACAAAACGCTGGAGGTGATCAACTCGGGCAGCTCCGGAGCGCCGTGGGTGTCCAATGAGTTTATGCACAAGAAGCACTAGGTGTAACTGGCAGCAGTCTGCGTGCGCTAGCCGGCGGCCTGGCGCTCCTGCGACTTGAGGGCGACGCAGGAAGGATATGACGCACTACTGGCGGCGGGTGTAGCATGTTGTCCAGCATCCAGAGCTCACCAGCTGAAGCAGGAAGTACAGCGTCCTGGTATGACAGCGGCAGAGCGCAGCAGACGCAGACGCAGACGATAGCTGAAAAGAACACGAAGAGAGGGACGTGGAGGCCCGCAGCGGTCACTAATGAGCTGGTTGTGCATCGTGGTGGTGCGAGCCGCCGTGAGAGGGTAAAAGCAAAAAAAAATAAAAAAAATAGAGAAAGCAGCGCGTGTGTGGCAAGTCTCCTTTTACCAAGCAGCTCAACGTCCAGTTGGCAAGTCAATTGTATTCCTGGAGGACACAATTCCCAGCTTGATGGACACCCTACCACTGCGAACTTAACGCGAACTTAAGCGCATTTGACGATTCGCTGCCTCTCGTGTGTATCAACATGGCGGCCGGCCGGATCAAGATGCTCTTCTCAGACGCGCCTCCGGACGCGCTCGAGTACGTAGCTCCCTGCTCCTTGTCTGCATTAGCTAGTGTTGTAACTGGTCTTGTTGCTATTGCTGTGTATACTGCCTCTTGCAGGAAGCTGCTGTCTCCGAGGCGCAAGCTGCTGTATGGGCTGTTCGCCTTCGGTCCTGGCACAGCGCTGGGACTCTATCTCTACTCAGTCAAGAGGCGGATGGATCGTGAGAACGAGGCTTTGCGACTGGAGCATGTGGAGAACGAGATGGGCGTCGTGCAGGGCCACTTGGACAAGGATTTGGCGCTGGCAAATGCCATCCAGGAGATGCGCGACCGGCTCCGACGACTGGAGGAGGAGGCAATTGCGAGTCGGGAGAAGGCGGCGAAAGTGGCAGGTGCCGTTGACAGTAAGCTGGAAAGGAAGGAGGCGCCGATTGAGGCACAGGCTGTAAGTGACAGCAAGATCGAGGCTGCGCTGGCTGTGCTGAAGGCAAAGGACCAGCCTAACGAACAGCAGCAGAAGGAAGCGGCCTCACCTGCTTGGGTGACGTCGTCGCTAGACGGCTCGAAAGGACGCAGGGACAAAAGCCACAAGGATATGCTGCAGGAAGACATAGCGGCATACATTGCCAAGAAGACTAAGTAAATCGCTCTGGATATTCCCGACGGAGAGCAGATTAACCCAGGAAGGAACAAGACGACTCCAGCTCTTCCCCATGCGCACCCTCCAGACTTCTTATGCGATCGATACCATTTTTCGAGTGCTGTACCTCAGTCTCTGATCTCCTGTGTTCCGGTCACATCGGAATTGCTCGAGCGAATGAGTGGTGCTTCACGGCTTCAGAATGTCGGGTCCCTAAATTTCTCCAGCATTGCTCGCGAAAGTCAATTTCAAATGGAGCTGTACGCCGCCACAACATCATGCCTGCCTCGAGATGTGCTGGTTGCCCTGGAATGGCGCACGGGCGATGGCAAAGGCTTCACTGGTTTATCAAACGTATGAAGCTGCTTGTGCCACCAGCCCCACCAACTCCCAAACTGCAATAATATATATTGGAAACTGCATCGACACTTGCCTCCAAGTCTTACTCGAGACCGAAGCCGAAGACTTCCATTTGGGACACCATCGTCAAGTACGTCTCCAGCTCCTCCATGCTCCGGTACATGGGCAAGTCGAGGCGGTTGAAGCACGTGTGGGCCTTGGGGAACAGGTCCATCTTTTCCTTACCTCGCGGCACGACCTGGATCGTGAACTGGTGGATGATGCCGCTGGAGCTCATCAGACCTCGGAACCCCTCCACCGGCACGCGACTGGTACCCGTCACGAACTGCAATAGTCTTGCTCGCTCCTCCGGCGCGAGACCTTCGACGACAATCCAGAACCATTGCAGCACTCCGTTCTGCTCTTCCTCGGTAATCCTGCCTTTCTTGTTCTCCTCGGCTTTGATATACCGCACGTGGGTGTTCGCCTGCCAGTCGGCCGTGTCGATGGTGGGGATACCGCAGAGAATCAGCTCCAGCTCCTGATAGTCGAACACGGAGAGCAGGGCCTTCGGCACCACGTCGTAGATGCCCATGAGGAACTCCTGGAGCTGGTCCGAAATGCTGTCGAGCATGCGATGCTCGAGGATAAGCCGAAGGTACTCTTCCTTGTTTTCATCCGTCACGTCAATGTTGCGTCCGTTTTCCTTGAGATCCACCTCCGTGCCGTTTTCCAGCATCACGCTGAACGTCAGGCAGAGGCTCTCCGCGTGGCTGTTGGTACGAAGCCACTTGCAATTCCGATGCAGCTCCTCGTCAAGGAACTCGAGGTCGGAGAACGAGATCGGGATGCCCAGCATGTGCTTCAACAATGGCAGAGCCAGGTGGACATCAAGCACAAGACCCTCGAAAAGCGCTTTGCCGATCAAGATGCCAGCAAGGCGGAACAGCTTGAGATGGTTCTCGTTCTTCTCGCCCGAAAGCGGGTCGATCCAGTAGCTCATGTCCTCGCCTTTCGTGGGGATGAAGAGCCCCATTTTCTCGCTGAAAATCTGTTTGCAGACGATTCCAAACCACTCGCGCAGCAGACCACCAGCGTCGATACCCGGCTCCCCCTCGAACGTGATCTTCAAATACGCGTGAAGAGCGTCCGGCGCGGCCTCTGCGAGCTGCAGCGACTGCTGCATAATGCGCTCCCGTGTCACCGCTGTACGTGACATCAACAGCATACAAACTCAGGCTCAATTCAAGCAGTAAAGCCAGCAACAAGCTCCCGACTACGTACTCAACTTCGCGACGGCTTCGGTCACAGGAGTCGCGATGCGGGACAATTGCACCAAGAACCACTGCTTCTTCATGCGGAATCCAAGAGCCATCACTCCCTAGCAAGTAGTTACAAACCCCAAGCCATGAGTACCCCACCCAAACTCACAAGGACCCATGGGAAAAGCCCACCTCGAAGTCGATCTGGTCGAATCCCTTCTTCATGTTGTTGAACGACTCCATATCGATGGACACCTCATCCGCCTTGGTCCACGTCAACCGCCCAGCGGCGTCGTACATGGACACGAAACCCTGCGACCGCAGGTTGTGGTAGTCCGCCACGCTCTCGCCGTTCGGTCCGGCCAGCGACGTGGCCTCGGACGTCGACGGCAGCCTCGGCAGCGCTGCGTCTCCAGTTTGCAGCTCCGGCACCACGTCCACCACGTCGGTGCTGTTCTGTCTCACCCAATGGAACTTGCCGTCCGAGAGCTGTTTCCGCTGCCAGAGCCGCCGTCGGAACGCGCCGCGCTGGCGCTGCGACAGACTCTTCCGAGCCGTCATGGTGTTCATGCGCCGCTTGAACAGCGCACGTTGCCGCGCCCGCAGTGCCTCCATATCCGCCTCTTCGTTGGCTCCTACGACGGCGTCAGCGCCATTGATACCGCGACTGTTGTTGCGGAGCAGCATGCGCGAGCTCTTGCGGCGGCCCAGCTCGCCGCCCATGAGGAATCCGATGCTGGTGCCGCACATGAGGCACGTCTTGCGCTTGGCGCTGTTGGCCAGGCCGCAGACCACGCACTGCCAGCCCTTGCCCTCGTCCTCCAGCTCCGTCTCCTCGAGCTGGTCTCGACGCAGCAGGCCGTCCATGAGCTCCGTCTGCGCGTCGCCCGAGCTCCTGCGGAAGCAGCACATGTACACGACGGTAGCCACAGCCACGGCGGCGGCCACAGCCAGCACGATGCCCACCCACTTGACAGCTGACACAACGCTCTCTACGTCGCCGGACTGCGACGACATCGGCTTTGACCAGCGAATGTGAACTGACGACCGAAAAGAGAACGGGGCAATCGGCCGAGATGGGATGAAAAGACTGTGATAAAGTATGGTCTGTGATAAGTACGATTTGTACGTTGGTTGACCTGACGTGACCCGCTTGACTGGCATCAAGAAGTCGAAGTGTATCACAAGTGAGATTGGCTGTGGCTGCAATTTTGTGTGGCGTTGGGCGCTGCGCAACATGAAGCTACGACACTACATGTAGCGATGCTCGTGCCATGAGAGCCTTGCCGAGCGCTGCACCAACGACGGCATCGCTTTCCTCGGAGTCGCGTCGATGCAGTATCCTCCGAAACTGAAGTTGGTGCTGCGTTGCTGCCGCCATCTGCAGACATGGCATTTGTTTTTTTTGGTCCGGTGCTCTCTCACATGTCTGTCGGTGCTGCTGTAACGCAATGTCCACCTGACACCTTGTTCGTTCCGCTGCCAATTTCGACACAGCTAAGCCTTCAGAGGCTCTGAATCAGAGCATGTCCATCGTGTCGCCGATGCACAACTCGCCAGCTTGGCAATGCCAACCAACCACTTTCCGTCGCGAAAGGCAGGATACCGGAAGAGATCCGCCTTGCAAACTGGAGCGCACAGCAAAATCAAGCTGCAGGATGTTGGTGCCTGCAGCTGGGGGCGCTCGCATGTGTTGGTGGTGCCTTCGACTGTACCCACGACCAATTCGCACTTAGCCGAATTTCAGTACATTGTTGCTGCACCACATTTCGCATTCCGCATTCGTCGTCAGACCATCACTCCTGTATTGACGATGCCCTTCCTGCACGTGACGCTGCGCGGCGCGTCGGACCTTCCGTCCAGCGACTTCAGCCTGGCGGGCGGCAAGAGCGACCCGTACGTGATCTTCAAGCTGGGCGGCACCAAGCACCGCAGCCCGTGCCTCAAGAACACGCTGAACCCCGTGTGGGACCCGCCCGAGCACTACGTGTTCCCCGTGGCCGACGCCGCCAGCGCCGTGCTCAACGTGGAGGTGTACGACATGGACACGCTGAACCCGGACGACCTGCTGGCCACGCTCGTGGTGCCCGTGGCCAAGTTCGCGGACGAGATGGACGTGTCCACGCTCGAGAACTACCCGCTCTCGGTGGCCAGTGAGTTCGACGGCCAGAAGCGCAACAGCACGCTGCTGCTGGAGCTGTGTCTCAAACCCGTGGACGACCAGGAGCGCCGCGTCTACGTCTGGGAGAACGAGAGCTGGTCCATGGGCAGCGGCTGGAAGCCCACCAACTCCAAGGAGCGGCGCCAGTGGTCGTCCTACGACGAGAAGGCCACCTCGGCCACGTTCAGCGAGGTGGCGCCGCGCGCGCCCGCCAATATGACGGGCTCGGGATGGGAGAGCAGTACGGCCAGGGGCGATTCGCAGGGCTGGTCGTACGCCAAGACCTTCGCTGGGCCCTGGACGCCCAATAAGCCGGCCTTCAGCTTCGTGCGACGCCGATTGTGGGAGAACACGTTCAAGCGGGACAGTGGCGCAAGCGGAGCCGCATACTGAGCCACCAAGAGTTGAATGGATGTAAGTGCCGGCCCATGGCTGGCAGCCCACCCTAGTCAAATGTATTATTACTGTCGAGAATGGTAAATTCCTCACGGTTGCGCTCTGCCTTCGATGCTTTCAGACGTTGCGGGCTCTTCAAAGGGCGACTCATTACCGGATCGCGCTTGAATCGACGCAAGAAACGGATCTCCCTGAGTGTTACGAGCGCAGTTGAAGGCATGTCCTTGGAGCAATCGGAATCGGAAGTGGAGGAGCAGCATGGCGAGGATCTCGATGTCGCCAAGACGGAGGAAGGTCAGCATGAGAACGAGCAGCACACGCAAGAAGCGGAAGCCACCGCCTCGGTTTCGAGTGCTCGAGCAGGAGCAGGGGGAGACGTTGCTGCTGCAGGCGGCAACGCACTGAAGCTGGCCTGGACGTTCGGCTTCCAGAAGGACCTGATCAACGGCGTGCACAGCTTGTCAACCGGAACGCGCCGCGCGGTCTTCTACGCAGCTGCGCACACGGGTGTCATCTACGACTACGCTCGTCGCCAACAACGACTACTGCAAGGCCACTGCCATCCCATTTCCTGCTGCGTTGTCAGCGAGGACAAGCGCTGGGTCGTCACGGCTGACCGGGGCGAGGAGTCCATGCTTGTCGTTTGGGACGCTCAGTCCGGAAACCCGATCCGAACCATCTTTCGACCACACGCGAACGGCGTCCAAGCTATTGACATCTCGCCCGACGCGCTCTTTCTGGTTACGTTGAGTGCTGTCGAGAGTGACGGAGAAGACGCACGCGAGCTCAGCAAGACGAACTCGACAGCACGGAAGCGGTTTGATCAAGAGCTGGCTGTGTGGGAATGGGCAGCTCCTGCCAGCGGTGGGGCAGTCTCGAAGCCTCTGTACTCGTCTCTTGTGGCGACAGAAGACGTGCAGCACGCTGTGCGCTTCAACACGTACGACGTGCGAGAGCTCGTCACCACTGGCCGCCAGCGTGTGATCTTCTGGAGCTGGGCAGCTCGCACTCTGCTGTTTTACTCTCCTTCGTTAGCGCAAAAGGACTTCCGACAGGTCGTGGGCGCTTTCACTCAGTCCCTCTTTGTGCCAGACTCAGCTCAGGCCCTGACTGGAACTGAAGATGGAGACCTCGTGCTGTGGGACGCTGTGCAAAGTGACAATGGCGCTGAAACTCCAGCCGGCAGTTTTCCGGAACGCAAGGCTATCAAGATCGTACGTCTCGCGGGTGGGGCCGAGCCACAGCGCAAGGTGGCGTTAACCGTCATCGTCGACATGGACGGCTATCTCGTTCTTGGCTCGAGCGATGGCGCCGTTCGCTTCTACGACTTCGACTTCCGTCTGGTGGCTTGGTTTGAGGATATGAACGCTGGGCCCGTCACCAGCGTGTCATTCGCTCTGCCGGCGAATGCTGACAGCGACAACAATCTCGGTGATGGTGCACGTCATGGCGGAGACGACGGGGACAGCGAGTCTTTTCACGTTCCTGACTTCGTCGTATCCACAGCATCAGCATTTATCGTCGGGATGAGTGCGGGGCTCTTTGCAGAGCACGAAGCAGAGCGGCGACGCGGCACCTTACTGATGCAAGGGATCAACGACTCCATTCACGGGCTTGCTGCTCATCCGAGACTTTCGCAGCTCGCACTCAGCTCGTATTCCGGTGTCGTACAGCTCTGGGACTACTCGGCCAAGCGGCTCATCATGGTTCGGCGCTTCGAGTCGGAGAAACTCCGCCCGCAGTGTCTTACGTTCTCCCGGGATGGCCGCAAACTCGTTGTCGGCTTCACGAGCGGAGTCGTCAAAGTGCTGCACGCTCAGCGGCTTGATGATCTCGCTTCATTTCGTCTCGGGAAAGCCGCGATCACCGACGTGTTGGTTAGTCCGGATTCCTCGCTCTTCGTGGCACTCGACGCGAACTTGTTCCTCGGTATGTGGCGCGCCAAGCAAGTGACAGCCCACCCCGACGGCTCGGACGATAACGATGAGTGGGTGTATTTGGGCCGCTGCCGAGCTCACTCGAAACCAGTTACAGGGCTGGAGTTCTCACGTGATGGCGACGGGCAACCCGTGCTGGTCTCTATCAGTGAGGATCGCACGCTCGCCGAGTATTGCCTTGAGCGCTCCAGTATCTTGGACGGAGTCGTGCTCAAGCAGGCGCCAACGCGCGTGGAGCAAAGTGCTGTGCCGACTGCGTGTTGCTGGCACCCCGAGCTGCGTGACGTTCAAGAAGACTTGGTGATCGTGGCGAACGACGAGTACAAACTCAAGCAGTGGAATACCGGCAACCAGACGTGCCGCAAGACGACGCTAGGCCCTTCCTACGGTGGGCCTATCAACAGGCTGGTGCCCGTACCGCTTCGAGAGGATGATCAGCTTGCTGCAGAGGCCGCGGGCGGCGTAGCGGAGCGATACTGTGTCTACAGCACCCACGAGAAAGTCGTCGGGCTGCTGAAGCTCCCACTCGACGGCAATCCGCACAAGGCCATGGGGCTCATAGCTCACCCAGGCAAAATCAGCAACGTAGATGTGGCGTTCGACGGCAGCCACCTGCTCACTGCCGGCGGTGATGATCTCGTGGTGAACATGTGGGAGATTCACACACACCAGCTCGACTTGCTCGAAGCTCGAGGCACCCCTCGAGGTGTTGAAGAGGTGGTTGAAGAAGAAATCGGCAAGGCTGGGGAAGAGGAGTCGCTTTTTGCAGTGAAGGACGTGCTGGGGGAAGACGATGTGGCTCTGGCGCCGTACCTTGCACTGCTGGAAGGTGGCCGGGAAGGATCGTTTTACCACGAAATTGTGGACTACTTCTACCTGGCGCAGCTCCGGGTTCAGGGAGAGGACGCAACCAGCGCTCGTGAAGTCACTGCTCAAATTCCTCTACGCGAGATCCCCAACGTGATGCGAGCTCTAGGCTTCTACCCGACGGACGAGGAGATCCAGCACATGGTGAGCGAGGTACGCTATTCACGCTTCACGGAGACGTCGCGGCCGGTCGAAAGCATCGGGCTGCACGACTTCATCAAGCTGTACGTGAACCATCGGCCGGTATTCGGCGTCGGGAAGGCGCAGATCGAGCGCGCTTTTAAGATCCTGGCGTCGGTATCCAAAGCACCGGGCGATGACACGGAGGAAAGCGCAGTTACACTACGTTGGGATCAACTCGAAGCGAGGCTGCTGCACTCCGGTGAGCCCATGAGCGAAGAAGAGCTGCGCAGTTGCCTTGCTGCTCTGCTCGCAACCGGCAGCGACCAAGCCGGAGGATTGGCTATGGATCCGCACTACACCGCGCTCAGCTTCGCTGACAAGGTGCTTGGGTTCGACGACTACGAGCATCCAGAAGGGCCGGGCGACGGAGGTAACGTTGTCTGAGACGCAGATATAATGGTGTTGCATGTACATTTACGCTTAGATGGCGGCGCTATCTGCCAGGCACTGATAGCTGCACTCGAGTTGTCGGTCTTGTTCTTCCCGTTCGAACCACAGGTCATCGTCTTCAGGCTCTTTGAATGCAGCGGACTTGTTCTTCTCCTTTAGCCATGGCATCCGCGACTCGCTCACCTCGGCGTTATTGCTGCTCTTCATCGAGATCGCGATCGAGTTGCGTGTCCTGGTCTTGGACGGCCCTGAGCGGAGTAGCAGCTCACGCACTCGATCTGCCATGGAGACCTTGCGTGGCTTGCTGTAACTTCCGATGGTGCATTCCCGGCTGCGTGACCGAGGAGAGGTGGTTCCAGCCATTGCCAAGTACGCGTCTGCTGAGGATGAAGCTGGTAGCGAGCCAAAGCTGCGAGAAGGAGGAGCGAGCGGGAAGTCGAAGAGGTCGACGAGGCGATCGAGGTACTGGTCAATAGTTGCTCTGGCTGCCTGACGGCGACGTAGGAGCTCGACATCGATCAAGGACCAGCGCTCACTTGCTCTCATAGTATGAAACCACGAAAATACTGGGTGCACTGCGGCTCGTTGTTTGTGGCTTGCTTGGGCCCGACACCCACCGGGTAAAGGCAGTAATGAACAGGAATGCAAGGCTCGCGAAAGAGACTTCCGAGCGGGAGAGACCAAACCAAACCAAGCGCTGGCGTGTTGACGAACAGCCGAAGCCTCTAACCTGACGGCAGCTGAAAACATACTTCCCGCGTGAGAAGGAGGCGACGATGTGCATTGCCAGAGTGGAAGGTGAGCTAGAGCTTGGAGCATTTTGCATCAAGTGTTCGTTCATTCATGCGAAGTTGCCTTTCGCTGGTCGTAAAATGGCTACAATTTAGTGAAATGGCTTCATGCCCACTTCGACTTCGCTGCACTGCTCAACAACCAGCGCTGCTACAGTGAAGCCACTTTGGCGTGCCACACGCATGGGTAGGATGTAAATTTCGCCTGGAAGAGGCAGCCAAGTACTCGACAGGGAGAGGCTGCTGCGGATGGATGACGCGCTGTTTGAGGTTCACTACCGTCAGGGTCTGGATGGCATATGACCACCAGAGACGAGCGCTGCAAGGCCATTTGCTACCAGCAGGCAAGCACCAGATATCTCTAGACCACGCGGTTGGAGTGATCTCTTTCGACGGCCACGTATCTTGCAACAGCACGAAGATGCTCTCCACCACAAAAGCGGCATGTGAGGAACATCTCGTCCAGCTCACTCATCAAACGGGGGGCTGGCACGCAGGCAAGTCGAGAAGAATGACGCAGTTCCGAGTCTTCGTGCTGCTCTTAGTCTTCTGGGCTGTGGTTGCTGAAGCCGTCAATGAATCCGATCTTCATCGCGCGCTGGGGGAGCTCGTAGCTTCGTCCGAGCAACACGGCAGCGTCTCCGTTCAAGACTTGCTGGAAGGTCCTCCAGAGCGGACCACCTCGCTGTCGCTGTTCAACCTGCTCGTCCGTGAAGACCGCAGAGATCTGCTGTACCAAATCGGTGAGCTGCACCTCTTCGGGGACGGCTCCGTGCCGCACAATGCAAGCCATGCCAAGCTCTTTCTGGAGGCCAGCGCATCCTACGGGAGCGCCCAAGCTCAGTTCCTGCTCGGCACACAGCAAGCTTCAGGCGATGACGACGCAGCCGCACACCTGTACTACGAGTTTGCTGCTCATGGACGCTCCATCGGTGCTTCAATGGCTCTTGGATACCGCGCTCTGCATGGTTACAGCTCCGCGAAGTCGTGTTTAACGGCGATGCGGCACTACAAGTTCGCCGCAGAGCGCGTTGTCGCCGAGCAGAGCAGCTACAGGTTCCAGTTGTACGCCTTTCCAGAACCTGCGAGGCTTTCGGAGACTGAAGGTGCGCGTTACCATAGCGACCTCAATCCAGCCGAAGACTTCCACCGAGCCGAGTACCTTCGGCAGCGCGCAGGCGACCTCCACAGCGCCGACGTGATGGTTCAATCGGCAAGTATTACGCTCTTCAGCGACCTTTATGAGACGACAGGAGGGTCCGATCTCGAGGAACACACCGCTCGAGAACGGGAGGCCGTGAGATTTCTAGAGCGCTCCGTTGATCTGGGCAGCGTCAAGGCGCAGGCTCTCTTGGGTCACGTGTACGCCTACGGTCTTGCAGGCTGTGAACCCAACGTAACTCGAGCTGTAGAGCTGTACGAGGCAGCGCTGAACGCGTCGCAGGTCCGACCAAGCGGCGAAGCGGCGAATGGTCTGGGAATGATTTACTCGCGTGGAATGGGCGGCGCAGTTGAAGACCCTGACAGAGCTCGTAACCTTTTCAAGGTTGCAGCCAACGCTGGTCATGCTGAAGGCGTTTACAATGCCGGCATGGCGTTCTTGGAGCTGGGACCACATCTTACGTCACGCGCAAAGGAGTATCTTGTTGCCGCGGCTCAGGTTGGCCACCTCAAGTCGACTTTCCAGCTTGCGCGCTTGAAGCAGCGGCAGATTGATTCGTACATTTCCAGCATCGGTGGGGCGACTGCGAGCCACGTTTCGTGTCAAGAAGTCGTAGAACTCTACAAGTCCGTGGCCGAGCGCTCTCGGGAAGGGGCAGCTCTGATGACTCAAGCGCTGACCCATACGCAACGAGGCAACTGGGCTCTTGCACTGGAGCTGTACTTGGTCGCGGCCGAAATGGGCTACGAAGTGGCGCAGAGCAACGCGATCTGGCTGATTGAACGCGTGCAGCGACAAGTGTTTGGCGCTTCATCAAGCCGTGATTCCAAGCAGCTCAAGCGCTTGTACGCACGGCTAGTAACTCGTGCGGTGGACCAAGACAGCATCGAGGCTCTGCTTCGAATGGGCGATGACGTCTATGAAGAGGAAAACTATACGGACGCGCTGAGGCACTATCAACACGCTGACCTCGTTAGCGCCGGCTCAAGTGCTCGAGCGCTTTACAGCGTCGGGTACATGTACGA
>JAABLL010000060.1:10692-24272 GCA_012295475.1 Phytophthora gonapodyides | reverse complement strand
GGGCACGAACAACACTCAGCGAGATGCTACTCGTTGGCGCGCGCGATCTACGACTGCAGCGGCTGGTTCCTTGTCGAAGATCATATCAACTTCATGCTTGCGCAACAAGCAAACAAACTGGACGATCGCATGGCTTCCATCAACCTGTTCCTGAAGCTTATCGGAACGGGTCGGAACTCGGCAAGCCAACAGGAAGCGATGTTGTACGACTTTGGTCTGATGGTCAAGGATTTCTTGGCGACAGATCGTGCTGACGCGTCGCCGACGTCGTTTTCCCGAGGCGGGCCCATCTTGATCAAGAATGGCGACGGAAGCGCGAAGAAGCTTCTCGTGAGAGACTTGTGCATGCCTGAGCTGGATGATAAGTCCACCGTTGTGTTTGCATCGACGAACGCTTTTGGCATTGACCGATCAATTGACGGCAACCTTTCCGAAGCGGAGACGTGGCAAGAGCTTGGAGAAATTGTCGACAAGCAGAACCGATTGCACCAGTACATTGTGGCGGGTAGCGTTGATGCGACGAAAAGCTGGTTTGCACCTTCGCACCTGTATGCTGGCTACCGCAACAAAAAGAATGCTGCTATCCAGAAGCCCGAAAACTACGTTTTGGGGGAACAGATCTACGTCGAATTTGTGATGAAGAATGCACTGTCGTGTGCAGTGGATGTAGAGGATATTCACTTGTATGGAGAGTTCGAGACTGCCGGGGACAAGGAGACGTTTAACGTTCCTGAGAGCCGAGAGCCCGGTGAACAGCGCATTATGATTGATAGTGTGAACCTCCAACTTTTGCCGTGCAGCGAGGAGCGGGTCCGCCTTGCCGTATGTCCCAAAATCCGTGGCAAGTTAAGCTTGACGGGCGTACGCTGGTCGATATGCGGTGGAGATGTTCAAGGCGAGCATGCGTTTGATATCCCTGGTCCTCTTCTGCAAGACACTAGAGCCAATCGAGAAGCTCGAGCTCGGGCACCGAACATGAGCCTGATTGCGAACGTGGTTGAATCGATGCCGTGGCTTGGCGTCAAAGTGGAAGATGCTCCCGCTGAGGCCTTTGTCGGCGAACTTGTGAAGCTGAAGTGCTCACTTGTCAACTCTGGAACGGCGACACTTGCTGATCTTCAGGTCTGCTGTTCTGACTTGCAGCTCTGTGCTTCAGGAACGGGTAGCGCAGAAGATCTGTGTGGATATATTGGCGCTAGTGGCCACGTGGTGGACTTAGGAGGTGTAAGTCTCGCCCCGGGAGGAACGAAAGATGTGACAATCTGGGCACGAGGATCCATGCCTGGACGACGCCACGCAGCTCTCCTATTCCGATACAAATCGTCATCGGGAGAAGAAGGTCATTCCAAGTCGTCTCTTTCACGTACAGTGAAGATAAAACTGAACTTGGACTTGCTGCCATGCGTGAACGTGTCGTATTCGATCGAGCCGAGCTTCGGAGCCAGCGGCGAATATATTCTTGGGATTACGGTGTCCAACCAGCGAGGGGACCACCACGATATGACCGGACCGTTAGACGGGTTGGTTCGCCTCGAGGAACTGGTTTGCATCAGCAACTCGTGGACGATCGAGAGACTGGCTCGGTCTCTGCCCCACAACGCTACGGACGTGCGCGACTCGTTCCGCCTTGGCTTTTTCGAAGCGAGCACAAGTTATTTCCGAGTGGTTCGCCGACCTGATGCACCAGCCACAGAAGTGTGCAAGTTGCCCCTCAATCCTGAACAGAACGGCGCAGACTTGTCAGTGAGCTTGCCGATTGAACAGTTTTTATGCTTGGAAAATGCGTCTGAGCTTGTCCGCGTCGGCGGGGCTGGGAGCGGAGATGGCAATGATGGAAAACGTGGTGGTGGTTTCCGTACGATTCAAAGTGTGAGGCGAGAGAACAAGGCGCTGAAAAATGCCGCTGGAGAAGTCGGCAGTGACCAAAAGCCGCAGCAAGAACCTCAGCCGACATCGCGAGATGCACTGCTATCTCATTTGGATGTAGACGGTCATCTGGTACTCGTATGGTCGACGGATTGCAGCTCGTCCTACAGTGACAAGGTCGCTGGAGTGTCGCCGCATCGAGCAATTGGTCAGGCTAATCTAACATCGGTGAAGATTCGGCCGCCAGTACAGGAAAGCTCCTGTCCTCTAACTGTGACTCTCAGCTACAAGGACTCGGTTGAGTTGCGAAGTTCCACATACCCTGGATCTACGTCAGGCTTGAGCATCGCCGAGTTGGATATCACGATGCTAGTGTGCAACGATTCGTCTCCCACTTCAGCACCACTCGACGTGACGGTTGAGATGCTGCACCCGGAAGAAGTCCAGGCGTCGTTGCCTTCCTCGTCGTCGTTGACAAAGCTGCACTCGATCTCACACTCGGGGGCTTCTCCGCCCCATGGTGCGCCACCGCGTTTCTTCTGGACAGGCGTTACCAAGAAGAAGATGGCGCGATTCTCACCAAACAGTCAAGCGACGATCGATCTGAAAGCCTGCTTCATGGCGCCTGGCATCTACAATCTCAATCGCTTCCGGTTTGTGGTGCAAGCTGCGTCAAACGGACAGCCTGCTAGCGTTTTCATGCTCCCCGCAGAATATCTCGTGTACGTGAAGGGTCCAGAGCACCGCCTGGGGGCACTTTTGCAGGCAGAAACCAAGGAGACAATTAGTGAGCTCCTTGTACCCGTGCCGTAAACTTACAGCGGGCTTTATCACCACATGCATTGTTGCTCTAATGAACACTTGTCTGCCATCAAGTTGAGTTTGATGAACCAGCGACGGCGAAGCGAAATGAGATGCACAAGGATTTAAAGTTCGTGTGCCTAGTGAATGAAAAAGTCAATGCTACCTGCGCTTGGCAGGTTGGCCTGCGTAATAGGCTGGTCAAGCTGCCATCAACCGCTTGTACTTCTGCTCGATGAGGCGAATCTCCTCATCGTCCGAATCGGACATCGAGCATTCCGGCGCCTCACTCGAAAACTTGATGCGAGGGACGCAGAAACTATGGAAATCCAATGGCGGGGTAGTGAAGCAGCCACCGTGGTGGTCAACAAAGCCGCCGACCTTGCGAAGGTAGGCATCGGGAGACAGCAAGCGTTCGGCCACAGATTGATCATCACCGCTAGCATCCGCATCAGCGTTAGAATCTTCGTCGTGAATCGCAAACTTCACACCCTTTTCGTCGGGATCTCGTGCACTTTCCTCATTCGAAGCTCTCAGTTCGCCGATGGATAAATCCTGCGCGCTTGTCCTTTCCTTTGTATCGCATTCTTCGGCTGGCTCTGCTTCAGCATCAACGTTATGCTGGGCATCAATGCTTTGTGCCGCAGACACCGATAACTGAGAGCAGCTTAGCGCATCGACTGGGTCGTCATTTTTGTTGTCATCCGACTTCATTTCGTGAGCCAGAGAAGAATCAAGTTGCTTCAGCCGCTCCCCAACCAACGAAGACGACAGCGACGACAAATCAGCGTCTGCCGAGCCGCTACCAATTGAAGATAAGCCCAACGAGCTCAACGAGAGATCCTTCTCTTCCTTCTCATCTTCACCTGCGGATTTGTTCTCTTGGTGAGTGTGAACAGATGATACATCCGAGAAGGGGGCCTCACCACTTCGTCGTGGCGGCGACACTATAGATGACTGCGAACTCAGGTGACCGTTCCCGTGCCTGCTAAACGTACTCGAGAGGTTTGAGACATCAGCCACAGCCCCAATGCTGGAGCTGCTCGCATCGGAATCGTAGCCCGCCTCGTCCGGAGATGAGCGCACCTCTTTCTTGCTGCCGCTCCTGGCAGCTTGTAGAAGTCGTCGAAGCTGAGCGATCTGCTCTTGCATCTCATGCAGCTGCCTCTGCTGGTTCTCGAGGATCTGCTGGTGCTGGATTGTCAGTAGCTGCTGGGTTTTACAGCAACTTCGGGAATTGTCGGTGCCAAACCATTCACGTTTGGGCGGTTCCGCATCATCTTGGTCCTCCTTTGACTTGGATGGTCGGGAAACCTCTTCAGNGTGAGTGCACGTGGCGTCATGTTGGTCATCATCACTGGTTCCGCTTCCTGCCTTCTCTTCAACTTCCATAGCAGCTTCAGCGCTGACTCCGGTATCACCCGCTTTTTTCTCACGTCGAAGCGAAATTTGGCTCCGTGCTTTCGTATCTGCAGCGGCATTCTTGCGCATGACATCTGCAGGAATTGTCCACCCACTCGCAACGACTTCACTTTCATCGCCGTCGTTGACATCAGACAACTCACCTATGGATGTCTGTGAACACTCTAGAGCATTGTTATCTGCAGGCGTTTGAACCTCGATAGCCACGGGCTCGGTTGCCTTTTCAGAATGCGGAGCCGTTGGAATCTTCGCTTCACGTCTAGCAGCTTCCCACTCACTTGTAGGCGCAGCAGCCAGAGTAAGTTCAACGTCCGTTGAGAACTTCGACACGCCAACGAGGCAAGATCGTCGGTGAGAATATAGTTCCATCGGAAGTGGTCGTGAAGGCGGCGATAGGAACTCGGAAAAGCTGCACTCGAAGAAGCGCGGCAGCGATCCAGCAGCGGCGCCGCTCTCAGGGTCACCAGCAGGATAAAGTGCCACCAAGAACGTGTTCTTCTCAGGACCCACACGCTCCTTAATCGCCTCGGACATCAAGTATCCAATACACGCGAAATACAAGAAAGGATCGGCGAGTTGCCGCCGCGCCGTTTCTTCGTCCCATGCATCATCGATCTGGACGCCGTACACCCACACACCGACGAGCGGCTGCTGTAGAACGAGAGGATCCACTTTCAGCAGTGGCACTGCCTTTCGAGTACGGTCGAGAGTGAGATAACCAGCTCGCAAGTTACCGGATTCAGTGCTGAATTCGCGTCGAGCTAAGCTAGCAGCCAGCGGGGTCATCAACAGCGGCAAGTTTCGGACGAGCGAGAACTTGAACAGCACCGGCGACGCTGCACATTCCAGCTGGAAATCCAGTTGAGCAGCATGAGGCGATGAACGGAACACCAGCAATTTCGGCTGCAGTTTCGAGGGGACATTGTCAGCGTGCTCGCCCCGATAACTGCTTTGGACAGCTGCAATAGTCGAAACGTAGCTCTCTTGAGAAAATCCCGGTTTGCTCCCGTCTGCAATAGCGTGCACCGGTACACACCACGATCCAGCCGCGCGCGCCTCCTCTTTCTTGAGCTTGACTCCATCCAGAAACACCTTCTTCACCCTCGGCGACGTCGCGTCTCCATGCAAGTAGCACAGGATAGCTTCATTGCCCTTCACCTCGTTCTTCTCATTGTACAGCCTGTATAGCTCCTTAAGCGCTACCGCCGACAGGATAAAATGCGGCAACACTTGTCCCAACGACACGCCGATGGGATCAGCTGACAGAGGACGCCGGTCCCTGCAAAACCACAGCACAAATTAGCTTAAATCATCACGTTAACATATAGAAGACCCGCACGGTAACTGCTTACCAGAGCACAGACCGCGTCACTGGGAATTGAATGGCGTCCACATGGACCCTCGGCACGTAGCTCGTCCTATGGTGTCCGCCACTGCGTCGTCTGTCCTCTCTGGGCCCCGCGCTCGCGTGTAGCGGCGCCCTACTGCTCTGCGGCTGTGTCGGGCGGCTGTACGCACTCATGGAGAGCTGTGAGCGGCCCGGCGCATGCCTGGCCGCTGACCGCGACACGTCATCGTCCGTCGTGTCTGAGAAGAAAGCCGAGGTCGGGAAGCGGCGGCGCGCGGGCCTCAAGCCTCCGTCGCTACTGCTGCTGCCGGCATCTGCTGCTGTGGGGAGCAGAGCACGCGGTCGCAGCCTCCGCGCGGGCGTGGAGATGGTCTGGTCGCTGTCCAGCAGCTCGTCGTCGAACTGCGCGAAGTGGCGGCGAACGGAGCTGCTCGCCGGCATGGAGACGTTTGGCTTCTTTTTCGCCAATGGGATCGTTTTTGAATAGGCGTAATTTAAATTTGAATTTTCCCGCCCCAAGTCGTAATTTATGTTTTTCGGCTTATCCGGATACATGTACCAGTCGAGTTGAAGTCAAGCTTCACCCTCCAACTTGCCTCGCTGCATTGGTGCACCGCGATCACTTTGGCATCCGGCCGGATGCCGAAGTGGAGGACTTGACGAACTCGACACTGGTAATAAAATAGCCACGCATNGTTTAAGAACTTCCAGCTAGGCTGGACAATGTCATCCAGGTGGGTCTTCAACTGCTTGCACACACAGGGCGTCTGTCTACTTGTACTTGCTCGTCCAGCGACTCGAGTTACTGAGCGGCGGTCACGACCAGCCCGATGGTCTCCTCGCCGACCTTCGAGATGCCGCACACGTCGCAGAGCGAGCCCTTGCTGTCCGGGTGGTACGCGGCGGCGCAGTACGGGCAGCGCACATCCGGCTCGCCCAGGTAGATGGGCGTGAAGGTGCGCGCGTCCAGCACGAAGGGCTTCGAGTCCTGGTAGTCCACGGCGTGCTCGTTGCGGGCCTCCTTTTCGGCCTTCTGCAGCACCTTGCGCGCGGTGAGGCGCAGCTTCTCGTGGCGCGGGTGCTGCGAGACCTCGGGGATCTCCAGCAGCCGCCGGCAGAATGACGCCGCCGTGATGAAGTTGCCGGCCTTGAACGCGCTCGTCATGGCGATCTTGAGCGTCAGCACCAGATGCGGCAGCTGCAGCTCGCAGTGGGTGAAGTACGCGCTCAACTCGATGTTGCGCTTCGGGTCGCTCTCCAGCGGCACGGCGGCCACCTCTGCGCGGATGCGGCAGGCCAACAGGTACTCGCGGCAGACCGTGAGCAGGCCCTTCACCTTCTCGGCCTCATCCTTCGAGTCCACCGCCAGGAATGGGATCGCGTGCATGATCGACTCGCAGTGCGTCTTCACGTCGTCGAACTTCGCACCCGTAAAGGAACGGTACGCGTGCTTGAGCTCCTCGACGAGAGCCGCAAACGACACGGCAATCGCGGGCTGGCTCGCGTCGTTACGCTGCAGCCACGTGCGCAGCGGCGGGCAGTTGCCCTGCGTGGGCAACGAAGCCGCACCACCCGAGAACACTTGAAGGAACACGGGCTTGAGCGGCTCGAAGTTGATCACACCGATCTGACGGTGCAGCAGCTGCATGGCAGTCTGGAACGAGCCAGCAGCGACGTGATCGGCAGCGAGGGACGAGTTGCGGACCCACTGCACAGCGAGGCTCGTGCCAGCCGTGGGGGCAGCCACGAAGCCAGCGTCCGTGCTGAGACCAGCAAAGTCGTTCTCCAGAGCCGCAGCGTCCATTCCCAGGGCCTGGTCATCAATGGTCAGCGAATCGTCCAGATCCAGGTCAGCGTCCATGCCCCAGGCATCACCAGCGGCGTCAAGCGCCAGATCCATCGACGACTTGCGCGTCGGACGCTCCTCCACCGAGCGGCGGCCCGATTCCTGCTGCTGTGGCTGCAGGCTACGCTCAGCTTCACGCTTCTCCGCGGCAATTGCGTGATCCTGGATGGTGGGCTCGTTGATCTCCACAAGCGCCCAGTTCTCGTTCTCCAGGCGGCTCACGCAAGGCGGCGGCGACAGGAGCGTAGGGTTCGGGAGCATCTCGCGCGCCAAGAAGGCATCCACGTCAAAGTCCGGGTTCGTCTCCTGCAGGAAAGCACGCAGACGCTCTACTTGCTCGCTAAGGCCGTGCGTGGCTGCCGTAAGCAAGGCCAGACCGAACTGGCCGGCAGCCTCCAGAGTCATCACGCGAACCTCAACGTCACCGAGGTAAAGGGCGTTGTGGAAGCGCGCCATGATATCATTGCGGACTTCAGCGATCTTCAGCATCTTTTTGAGCTTGTCGCGGTTGCCCGTGACCAGGTACAGGAAGCTCAGGCGCTCGAAGTTCTTGGTGCGCTGGTAAGCCATCTCCACAACCTGGATGTTACCCTGGCGAAGCGCCTCCACACCCAGCTGGTACCAGCACTTGCTGTCGTCCAGCTCGTACGCCGAGTTCAGCGCCACCTCCAGGTTACCACACGAAATGGCCAGCTTGAAGCGAGTCTTCTCGTCGTTGACAAAGTGCAGCGCAACCTCCGGGTAGCCCTTCTTCGTCAGGTACGAGATAATGGCCTGGCCACACAGTCTCGAGTGGCGCACCATCCGCATCACCTCCGTGTAGTTCTTCTTGTTCAGCGCGATCTTGAACTCGCACTCCGTCAGGTCCACCGCCATCGTGCGCATCTTCGCCTCGCGGTCGAGGCAGTAAAGCTTCGAGCCCTCCAGGTGGGTCAGATACACGGGCACGTCCAGAGTACGGATGATTCCAGCATCGCCGTTCGTGAGCGAGTACTTGATGTGGTTCAGCGTTGTGTAGACAAAGATCTCGGCAGGCGCGTTGGCCCAGATACCGCTCTTGATACGCACCGACTCCGTGATGGTGCACAAGTTGTTGAGCTGCTTGTCAGCCAGCACGATCGAGTGCTTGCTGATCAACGCCACGTACTCGTAGTTGGGGCTCCAGACCACGTACTTGACGCGCGGGGCCTGCACGTCGGCCAACACACGGCGGCTCTGCGTCTCGTAAAGCACCATCTTGTCGTCGATGTGGAGCAGCACGCGGCCCACCACGCCACCGAAGAACAGACCATCGCACGTGCCGTTGGGCGGGGTGATCTTCTTGGTCACCTCGTTCTGGAAGTTCTTGATCACAATGTGACGCGACTTGTCCAGCACGGCGAAGCGGTTGCGAGCCACGAAGACGGCGAAGAGGCCNGCATCGCTGGTCATCAGCACGCTGTTGGTGCCCGAGTTCTGGTCGTACGGGTTGTAGTTCAGATGACGGGGGATGTTGCCCATGCCCGTGCCAGCAGTGCCCGTGCGGCGCACGGCCGCCACTGGGACGTCGCTGCCGTCAACAAACGAGTACATGCGCACGTAGCGCTCCTTGGCGTAGTACGCGCGGCCCTCGTGGATGTCCATGGCCGGACGCTCGCGCTCCAGCTTGAAGACGATCATACCGGAGTCGTGGCCGGCGGCCAGCAGGTTCTGCGTGGGGTGCGCCGCCAGCATCCAGAAGCGGTCGTTCTCGCGACGGAAGGTCTGCAGACCCATGCGCTTGGAGATATCCCAGACGCGGATGGAGCGGTCCTCGCTGTTGGAGATGATGAGCTCGTGGCGCGGGTGGAACAGCACGCACGAGATGTTGTTGGTGTGTCCGCGCATGGTGTCCACCTCCCAGGCCTTGGTCTCGTTCATGCGCCAGAGCTTCACCTGGCGGTCATCAGCACCGGAGACGATGAGCGGCAGCGTCGGGTGGAAGCTGGCCCAGTTGACGCCGCGGTCGTGGCCCTCCAGCACGTACTTGACGATGGCGTCGCTGGCGCCGAAGATGTCGTGGTTGTTGGCGCGGGCCGACGGGGGGCCCACCATGTCGTCCATGGCGGTGGGGGCGCCGCGCACCGTCTTCTTACGCAGACCCGTGGTGTCCCACACGCGCACCGTCTGGTCCAGCGAGGCCGACACGATGAGGTCGTCCTTGGGGTGGAACTGCGCGCACATGACGTAGTGGTTGTGGCCCGTGAGGATGGACACGCACGAGCGCGACTGCCAGTTCCAGATGCGGATGGTCTGGTCGTCACTGCAGCTGAGGATCCACGGATACTCGTGGTGGAACTGCACCGTGCGGATGTAGTCCAGGTGGCCCAGCAGCGTGAACAGGCAGCGCCGCAGCTTGTAGTCCCACACCTTGAGCTTGTAGTCGTCGCCACCCGACACGAACAGCGGCTGCGTGCGGTGGAAGTCCACGCCGCGCACGGGCCCGTCGTGCTCGTCGAAGCGATCCAGCAGCGTGCCCATGCGGTAGTCCCAGAGCTGAATGACGCCATTGTGCAGCGACGTGAGGATCCAGGGCCGGCTGACATGGAACGCCAGCCCCTTCACGCGGTTGCTCTTGGACTCGAACTTGGTCAGCATGGTCACAGGATCCGCTGCTTCTTCCTCCCGAGAGCTTGAATGAGGGGGCCGATCTATACGTGGCGGCTCGCCTTTGGCGGAGGTGGATTGGAGGAAATCAGAGTGCAATTTTGACCAATGGAGATACATCGATGTGGTGCACATGAAAATAAATCCAGGACAGTATAATTGGCTGAAAATGATCAAGTGGTTTTAGCCAGTGCCAAAGCCTTAATGTAAATGGTGTGGCGCACACTGGCGAATCACAGAAGCCAGCGCAGCCGTCCAATCACGGCTTCCATTCGAGCATTCCCCGGCCAATACCAGAGAAGAAGGTGCGCTTGAAGCTGCTCATCTACTGACGCACGAGTCACTCACATGGATGTCGGTGTATGCATGTAGTGTAGTGCAGTCATCTCAGCCACGATGGAGTCCGTCGAGTTGCAGTCCCAGACGCAAGTTACGGAGCTGACCGAGTCCCAGGAGCAGCAACACGAGCAGCAACAGCAGACGCAGGCCTTGACGGACGCGCAGGCCGCGCAGATCGCGCTGTACCAGTCACAGCAGCTGCAGTTCCTCCAGCAAATGGTGAGACGGCAACGAACAGAGCAGTGCATCTTGCTAGGCGATGGCTAACGCTGGTTTTCTCCCGTTTCCGCCGTGACCACAGCAACAGCAGCCGAACAACGAGCAGCTTCGCCAGTTGTACAACAACCAGATGATGATGATGCCGCAGTTCCTGGTAAGTCACAACGCATCTTGCGACGACTTCTGAGTCTCGGCACACTAATGGATCGGCTTGGTGGTGCTTGCTTGTTCTCTGCGTGCTGGATTGATGGTGGGCTGCAGCTGAACTCGCCCTTGTTTCGTGCCCTGACGACACAGGGAGCTCCAGCCCCTGCCGTGTCGGACGCCACTGAGGAGGAGCCCGTCTACGTGAACGCCAAGCAGTACCACCGCATCATGGTGCGACGGCAACAGCGCGCGAAGCTGGAGGCCAAGCTTGGAAACCTCCGCCAACGCAAGGCGTACCTGCACGACTCGCGCCACAAGCACGCAATGCGGCGCCCTCGTGGGCCTGGCGGCCGCTTCCTTACACGCGCCGAGATCGCGATGCTGAAGGATGGAACGCTGCGCTTGGAAGACCTGCCGGCAAAGGCTGAAAAGTAGTACAGCAAGCCATTGCTGGTAGGTTTTGCAGCAGCTTCAGGTATGTTTCACCGCCCATGCCGGGGGTATCGTATCGTAGTACAATACATGTCATTCAACACGATTCCCGCTTATCTTCAACGCAAGCTAAAGCTTACTCCCGTGGAACGACATGTACAGCTGCTGCTGCCACACACGCGGGTCGCTCCCGACGTAGTCACGCAGAGCGCTCGACTCGCGCTGAATTGCCTTCACATCATCGTACGGCAGTAACAGCAAGTGCGTTGCCGTCTCCGCACGAACAGTGAAGGCCACTGGCTCGTCATTGAGCGACTCCCGCTCGCCAAACGTGTTCCCCTCGCACAAAGTGTACGGGTGCGCGGACTGGACCCGAACTCTTCCAGATCTACGCAATAAGCAGGATTAGAACCGATTCAAAGTGGTAAACGTGAAGATGTAGCAACGTACGCAATGAAATAGATGGCCGTAGGCAGCGACCCCCGCGCACTGATCACTTCACCAGCTCCGAAAACCTTTGCGAACAAGGGCGTGTTGCGCTCATCCTTGAGGCGTTCGATTTCTGCAATGGACAACAGACACACACATTACTGTCAGACAAACGAAAGCAAGCCAAGCAACAACACATTGGCATTCTCACCATCCAGAATGACGCTTTCCGTGGGCCAAACCAGTCGTGCCGCCACAGGAGACACCGCTGCGAGGGATTGACGCTTGTAGGAAACAGACGTGACATCAATGGATGTCATGCAGTAGCGGTAGTTGATCATCATGCCGAGTGCTGAAGCCAATGCTGACGGCGTGGTGTCTGCCATGAAGTTGATTTGCTCAACTTGCGCGCCGTTCTGCAGGTGGAAATTCGCCACGGGGTCCAAAATCTTGTCCTGCTTTCGCTCAAACAGGATGTAACGAGCGCATGCGGCAGTCATGACGTCGCGAATGTTCTCCACCAGCTCGACGTCCTTGTGCCACTCCGGATCGCTAATCTTTTTGAGCAACCATTTGTGCAGCACCAACTGGTTTACGCCATACTTCATCGTGAGACTCTGCGCCTGCTCTGGCGTGAAGAAACTTCGCTGCAGCGGCTCCACACGCTGGAGTTTGGGGTCTCTGTGCTGCTTCCTTTTCAGCACATTGTTGGCGTCCGAAGTGGCTTGCGACTGTTGATCGCCATTTGCCAGCGCTGCCTTGAGCCAGCGAGCAAATCCAGGAACGGGGGAAAGCGTAGCTGCTGTGGTGCACTGTGGGAACATGTTGCTCATCCGTTGGATCGTGAGGAACAGCAGATGACTTGCGATGTTCAAACCCCGAAGGCCAGTGTTGGAGGTCGACACAGAGTAAAAGATGATGTGGGATGGCGTTTCCACCACGCGGGTCTCCTCCTCCAGAACCGGCACAATGTTGCTGCACAAGTGGTCGGTCACCACTACTTGCACAAACACGAGCGGGGCGTGCGGCATATGCACGTGGAACAGTCCGAAGCAAAAGCGCTGCTGCCCAACCAGTCGACGCTGCAAGTCCGCCCAGCCTCGAACTTGATGCACACGCTCGTTCTTCAGCACAAATGCGGCCAGCTCCTCGGAAGCCAGGTCGATGCGACGGAAGCGCATACTGCCTTGCGTGGCGAACAGATCCCGCATGACCATATCCAGCAGCTCTAGCGCCTCGACGCTTGGTTTGGGCAGCTTGTCTCGGTGTCGCTCAATCAGGATGCCCAAGTCCACTCTCAAGTTGAGCAGAAACAGCGGTCCGGGCTGAATCGTTCCGACCATGAGGAAGAACTGCTCGGCCATGGGGACGAGCCCTCGTTTGACGCTCTTGGAGATGTTGGGGTCGTTTTTGCGGCTGAAGCCCAGCGCTGCCGCCGCCACGTTTAGCACAAGACCGGATCGCTTGATGGAGGGTAGTGTTTTCATCATCAGCGCCAGGTCTCGAACCCCTAGATCCACAGCCAGCGCTAGCACCAGCTCCAGCTTCTGCGCCTCCGTGAACTTGGCGTAGTCCGCGCACAGCTGCAACGCGAACTCCCGGCGGCGCTTGAGGCCGATCACGAAGCCATCGCTCACGTCCGCGTCCAGGAACTCCTGTCAGATCGAAGCACCAAGCAGTTATCAGTAAAGCACTTTCAACCGATCTTCGAAGGGGTCTACGCACCTGGATTTGCTCGGTGAACTCGACGCGATTGAAGCGCACGGTCTCCACGGACGGGAAGCCGCCGTCGGGGCCGTTGCACCGCGCGCGCTCGGCGTCCCGTGCCTGTAGGTGCTGTCGCACCCATGCGTCGTCTCCGTGGAAGGCAGGCGGGGCTGCCACAGGCACCAGAGGCGCCGCAACGTGCAGCGGAGGAGTCGTCATGCTGCTCGGTTCGCCACTTCAAGTGTGAAGTGTGTTTGCGTGCCGGATACCGATTTTACACTTGTGGCTCCGACTGACTCTACTGCCACAATTTTCATTGGCCAGCCATTCGTGCAGCAGATACCGACGCCATGGGCGAGCGCAAGGGCATCTACTTCGGCGCCATCGACGCCGGCGCGG
>JAABLL010000059.1:0-19769 GCA_012295475.1 Phytophthora gonapodyides | reverse complement strand
ACATTGACCGCCGACGACTGCCCGGGCTCCAGAACCATTTCACTTGGCTCAATCGTAAAGTACTCGCGCGTCACCGAACTTCGGATCGCGAGAAGGTACTTGATGCTGTACTTGCCTCGGTTTTTGATGTTGAAAGAGCGCGAGTGCTTTTCTCCGACTCGAACCAGACCGAAATCAAGACTCCCGTCACCGCTGACAGCGCGAGCCCCCGCACTTGCTGCAGCCTCGGAATCAACGGATTCGTTGTCAAAAGAGCTCACGTCGATCTTGTAGGCTTCTCCACGTAGCGTTAGCTCCATCATTCGGTTCCGATCGCTCAGTTGAAGAGCGCTCTCAGCATCCGAGAACTCAATCTCAAGCGGAACTTCGTGAACGGCTTCCGTCTCGGCTGAAAACACAACAACTACCGGTACTTTCTGGAGCGGTTTGATGGTTCCCTCGAGCGGGAAGATCCGAAAGTCTGCGGGTAGAACTTCACTGAGCAACCGCCACGCGACCGTCACAGGAGAAACGTTCTCGACGAAGAAAGTCTTCTCGTCCTGCCGTTTTAGCAGAAGCTGCTCGAAATCCAGGACTGGACTGCGAGGCGAGTGGGATGGCATTGGAGGTTGCTCCACAGGGGGAGCGTTAGACCGAGATGACACAGGAGCGCTTCCAGGGACGCTGGACCGCGACGACAAGGGTGCGTTGGTAGCTCCAGCGTTCTCAGCTTCAGCCTGCTGTTGGTCTTCTCGCTCCGATGTGCTGGCTGCCGCTGGCTGCTCCCACGGTCCACGCAGCTTCAGTTCTGGCGTGCACCCGTAGCAGCTAACCTGAAATTGTACAGGCTCCGGGTTGTCCCCGATGCAGCAGATCAGAGAGTTCTCGTGCAGCCCGTTCTCTGCCGGATTCGCCCACACTTTCACCTCTTTCGTGTCGCCCTCTTTGATTTCAAGCGAGGGTGGGAAGATCGCAAACACCTCATCGTCTTGCGTCTCCATCGCGAACTCGAGGTGGATGGGGAACTTGCTGCTGTTGGACATCCGGAACACTTCAACGTTGTTCGGACTCGCTTTCTGCCACTCGATGAACTCTCGCTCCGTCTCCGGAGGCTTCACCGCTTGATTCGCGATGATGAGCGGCCCAAACTCGAACTGATTTCGAGAGATCACGAACTTCTTCTGCACGAAGCCGCCCTCTGGACGGCTCTTGACGCGGTGCATGAACACGTTCCTCGGGTCGCTGTTGATGGTCGGCACACCGCAAGTTCCTCGACCGAACAGAGTGAACTCACGACGAACGCCCACGATCTCGAAGCCCAGACTGCAGTCGAAACTCCCCACGTCAGCCGAAGCGAATTGAACCAGCACGTTAACTCGGGAGTGAGGGGCGATAACCCAGCGGCAAGCGAGAGCTGACGGGTTCCTCACTCGAGAAGACTGCGGTCGAACTCCCGATGCTTCAGACGCGTCTTGACTTTCGTCATTGTCTGCAACGTGCTCAACAGAGTCCGCGTCTATGGCGTGGCCGTGGCTGGGGTCTTTACTGGCTGTTTGAGGGCGAGACGAATGCTTGCTCGGTACGGTAGAGCGCGATCCGCTCGCGTGAAGGCTCTTCTCACTGCTGGCTTCCGATGCACTTGCTGCTAGAACAGAAGGTGACCGCAAGGTGAAGCGAGCAACCCGTTTCCGAGTGAACCGCTCTGGAGGCCTTCGCACGAGTTGGAACTTGGCTGAAGCAGGGATGGGCAGGTGGCTGGCTTCCAAGTCCCGGACAAACTTTTCAATAGCAGAGTGGATCACACCGTGGAGAAGAAGAGGCGGACCCGCTTCTAGGATTGGGATGTCCAAGATGAAGTTACTGGGCGTGGTGCGGTCTTTCAGTTGAGCCCAGACACCGTCCGCGTTGTTGTCCTTGGTCAATGTGTCGGCGCTCAGATTGGCTTGTGGTATCAGGGAAGTATTGTCAGACTCGAGAACTCCAGCTACGAACAACGCCAACTTGTGCTTCAGGGCCTCCAACGCCTGCGCATACTCTGCAAAAGATACAGGCTTGAACATGTCTGCAGACAGCGAGCGTGCCAGCTCAGCCACCTTGTCATATGCTGCTGTATCATCTTCTGGTACGTTGTTGGCCTCTCCGCCAAGAAGCGCATCTCCACTGTTTAAGCTGTTCTCGCCTGGCTGACTCAACGCCTGCCTAGAGGGTGATCCGGAGAGGGCCTGCTTTTCATGGGCACTACCAGTCTCGGAAGCAGAATGCTGCAGCCCTCCACCCTCAACATGCTGACCATTCTCGTGGTCAGCGTCTTCAGCTCCTTCCGCATTGTTATCCCCAATAGTTCCTGAGTTGCTCGGTGCCAAGCGATCTCTCGAAGGGGACGGAGTGACCGAGATAATCCCCCCAGGTTTCCTCTCAGAGCTCGTCATCAAAGTTGACATTGCTTCGTAGCCATCTTCGTCAAATCCGAGCAAAATAATTCGCGCTGCTGCAAACGCTTTCGAGCAGCTTTTCAACGTTTCTTCCAGACTCAGGAATGAATTCTCGAATCCGTCCAAGACACTGCCCGCTTTCAGATCGGGTTGCGCCAGTCTCCACAGCACAACTTGGCTCAGCAAAAGCGCCAGTCTTTCACCGACAGTCTCAGGAAGTGTCTCTTCTTGAGGTGTGCCATCATTGACCTCATCCGACTCTGGTGTCTCCTGGCTTCCCGCACTTTCTCCTTCTTCACCCTCAGTCGACGGTACAACTTCACTCTCATCCAAGTCAATTCCGAGCGCTTTACGCGTTGCAGTTGCGAGCGGGCCTTTCGCAGCGCAAACCGCTCGGATCGCGCCGTCAATTGTCCACACCGCCAAGCACTCTTTATCTGCAAGAAGCCGAGCCTGCGTTGACTTTCCACATCGCGGAGGACCCACCACGATATAGTCAACACCTTTCCTTGGCGCAGAGTTGAACGTAGCAAGTGGCGTCTGTGAGTCTGAAGGCGTTAGCTCCAGAGACTCGACATCCTCGCTGTCTGCTGTCGGGGTNCTGGCAGCCAAGTACTCCATGACAGACTGTCCTGGAACCCGAACTGGCAGTTGAAGCGTATCCTCAGAAGTGAACGCCGCCAGAGAGCGAAGCAAGGCTTCATCCTGCTGATAGGACGCGTCGAAATCGAGTGAAAACACTTCAACTGCGTACTCCGAGTCGTTGCGTATCTCCACGAGCTGTTCTTCCGGCAGCGCACAAGGCAGCACAGGCCCCAACTCCACGAGTGGCGGGTAGAACGAAATGCGCAGCTCCGAGCCCTCTCCCCGACACAAGATCGACCGCGTCTTTGGGTTCGAGTTGGTCTTGATCGGCAGCTTGAGCATGAACTGCCGCCCGCTGTCCGGTATAAACTCGATTTGAATGTTGGCTTTGGCTCCTGGTGCCAGCAGCCCACTCGGCGGGGTGAAGCGGAAGTTCCCCACGTCCTTGGTGGACCCCATGGGCTTCTTGAACGCCCACTCTGCAGGCACAGCGGACACGTTCTGCAGCTGAGTGAACATGGTGTGGCAGGTACTGACTGCTATCTTGCCAAAGTCGAGGCTTTCGGTGGAGATCGAGATGTCTGGCACCGTGACGAGAGCGCGGACCAACGCGATACAAGGCGGGCCGTTCTTGATGACGATGGGCAGCTGGGCCGTGTGTAGCCCCATCTCGATGTTCTTGCGAGCGTGAAACGTGACTGTGAACTCAACCGACTGTTTCTCTGGCAGTCGCACGACCCGCTCAGGCTCAATCATGAACCCCTTTGAGCTGGCCAAGTTCTTGTCAAGCTGGAAGGAGGCAGGGCCATGGCCGATGTTGGTGACACTGAAGCGTTTGATCTTGTGCGTCCCCACCACGACATTGCCAAAGTCCAACACAAACTGAGACAGGATGAACGGAAACACCTCCGTTCCGCGCTGCTTCTGAGCCTTGATCTCTGAAGCAGACGAGGGAGGTCGCCCTGGCTTAGCAGCAGCAGCAGGTGCAGGCGCTGGTGCAGCTTTAGCCACCTCCGCATCCTCAGCTGGGTCAACTTTGCTCAACTCCAGACTCTTCAGGGCCCTCGCGTCAGCCTTTTTCAGCTCTTGGACGAGGAGGAAGTCTGCGAAGAAGAGGCGACAAGCTTCGATCTCAATGTCCAATTCATCAATTGCAGTCGCTCCCGAGGCTGCAGCCCCACGCGCTGGACTTCCTGGTGCTCCAGCTCGCTGGTTTTTTGCCTGAGGAGAGGACGGCACGGACGCTACGGAGCTCGCTTTCTCATTCCCTCTGTGCGTCGTTGACAGGGTCGATTTCGAGTCGGACAACGCCAACGTGTTGTTGTTGCTGCCACTCTGGTTGTTCCTCGCCTCGACTTTTGTAGCATTGAGCATCCCCAGCTCAATGCTCTGCTTGGCGCGCTTCTTGAGCTCTTTCCACTTGGGCGCTTCGCCACGAACGAGGCTCGCTGGATGATTCTCCCGCGGCAGGTTTAGCGATACCGAGGCAAACGTGCCACAACCGAACAGCTTGAACAGAATTGGCTGGAAATGCGCGATCTCTAGCACCACCGTCTCTTCAAAGTACTCCGGGATGCCAGGACGCAAGCGAACCAAGATCCGCTGCTTCTCGTTAGGAGCAATCTTCCCACTTGTGGGCGAGATCTCCAGTGTTCTTCCACACGCGATGTTGTCGATAACAACGTTGAACGAGAAGGGAACCTTGCCAACGTTCATGATCGAAAAGTCCCGGTCCTCCGTCTTGTTGTACAGCACCTGGCCGAAGTCCAGCGACTGCTTGTCCAGCTTGTAGACCAGTGAAGAAGCCTCCCCCGACAACGTCAGCTCGTACTCGGGGCCCCCTTCCACTTCGCACGCCACTGTGCTCTTGAACTTGCGGTTGGCGTGTCCAAAGTAGACGAACTCGATCTTCTCGCTCTCGTTCGGCTTGAGTAGGCCACGGATCGGCAGGATGTCGAACACTTGGTTGATAGGGATGTACGGCTTCTTGGCGGTTGCAGTGGATAGAGCCTCCTTCTCGTCTTCGATGAAGATCCACCGGAAGCTGGTGTCCACTTTGGACACGTTGGTGACGTTCAAACTGATGGACTTTTGCGTGTCATTCAGTGTGCAGCCAAAGTCGATCTTGGTGGTCTCGAAGGAAAGATTGGGGAAGCTGATGTCGCCCAAGAGCTCCACGCTGTCCTTCTGCGGGTGGCCGGTGTAGGAAACGAACACCTTACCGTTTATGACTCGACAGGTGTAGTCGTCTTTGAAGCCCGGGTAGAACTCCACATTCAGGTCCACTTTCTCCCCAGGTTGTAGGACCGCTTCCCAGCAATCCAACGCGAACGGAGTCTGCGTGCGTAGCGTGAAGGACAGTGGCAGTTCACACGCGTTCATGAGGCTGAGAGGCTGCGATTGCGTCGTAATCTGGTTGCCTGGATGGTGGATATACTCGAACGACAGCAGCGAAGATGACGGCGTAAGTTTTGGGTCCACGAAGTTCGCGCGGATGGCCGTCACGAACGCCACTTTGTTGGTCTTTTCCTTCCCCACGCGCGTTTCGCACACCAACTCCTCTTGAATGAGCCCCGCTGTCGACGAAAGGCCTTTAAACACAAAGATGCAGGCTGTGCGTGGCTTGAGCTCAATGGTCCCCGGGAAGACGGAGAACACAGGAATCACTTCGTCCCGCGCATCCGCTCCACCGCCACTTCCCTTGCGATTGTTGCTTGACTTGGTTGTAGCTCGGCCGTCCAGACCAGCCTTTGGTCCTCCTCTCTTTGCCAACCCTGCTTGGTCTGAAGAAACCATTCTGCTGTTAGCAACAGAAACTGTCTTGTTCACCCACGAAAGCACTTGCACGCGTTTCCCCTTGTTCTCAAGCGTGCAGCTCCATTCGCACTCTTTGCTCGTCATCTGGTGACTGAAGTCGATCACTCGAAGCTCGCTCGGTGACCACATCGTCGTTCCTGTCCCTCGAATCGACAACGGAACGACGAGGTTGTCGCCCTCGGTGATCAAGATGTGCAGCTGGTCCTTGAACACAACGGTGTCGTCCAGGTTGGCCACAAGCACGAACTCGAGACTCTCACCAGCCAGCAGCACGCCCTCTTTCCTGTCGATCTGAAACTTCGACCGCGCGTTGCGGATGAAGGTTTTGTACGTTGCAGAGATCAAGGAAGCGTTGGTCATGCGCAGGATTCTTTCGTGATCCACGAGACACGTGCAGTTTCCCCAGTTGATGTCAGGCTGGTCGAGCTCAACCTTTGGACCGGAGCCAGTAGCGCTTAGCGTGACCGACAACGGCAAGTCTGTGCTCCCCGGCACGGTGACCACCATGGGAAGACGGATACTACCCAGCTTCTCACAGGAGAGCGATATCTCGACAGACACGCGCTCTCCAGGACGCACACTGCCGGACGACTCGCTTGCGCTGTACGTGGCGATGGCTCGTGAATGATCGTCCTGCTCGCCGATCTCGAAGCGTCCGAATAGATGGGACGACTTGTTCTCGAGCACGAGCATCTGCTTGTGTGGGTAGCGCAGAAAGCAGCGGCCAAAGTCCAATTCTTGGCACAAGACCGTGAGCTCGGGGACGAAACACTGCGCTCGCACAGGAATGCTGAGCAGGTCTGCTCCGACGCCTGTGACGCCCACAACGAGCTGGTAGTGATACACTTTGACGTTGTGGGACGTGAAGTTGATCGTGATCTGCTGCTCCCCGTACGCATCCAGCTTGCCGTCGGAAGGGACGAGTTGCATCTCCTTCTGCTTGTAGCTGGCCTCTTCCGGGACGCGCAGCGAGTATTTCATGGCGATCTTGGACGCGTTGACGAGCTTGACGGTTCGAGTTTGCGGAAACGAGTACGACACGGCGCCAAAGTCGACTTGATCGACGTCGAAGTGGAACACGGGGGGGATCACGTGGGCCTTGAAGCGCACGGTGAGCTGCTCGTCCGAGCCCTGCATGCTGAAGCGAATGCGCTGGAAAGTCTCGCCCAGCTCTTGTGAGCAGAAGGTCACCTCGATCTTGAGCATCGCGTTCACCGCCAGAGTCCCGGAGCTGGGATGTACGTTCAACATGGTACCTGCGGCCATCGTCAACGGAATGAGCTCAAACTGCGCTGGGATCTCGCCTTTGTTCTGAATCGTGAAGTCCCGTGTGCGCTCGTCGTTGATGAAGACGTCGCCAAAGTCCAAGAGCTCGTTGTACACCACTTTTGCCTTGGGGCCGATGCCCTGGCCTCGCACTTGCAGCGGCAGTCGTGCGGCCTGCCCTGCGATCTCCAGAAAGGCGCAGCAAGAGTACAAGTGCGCCACCTCGGGGGTGAAACACACGACAACGTCAACCTCGGAATGCGCCCACACGCGGCCGGTCAGCGGCGTGATCGAGAAGCACGAGTCCACGAACTGCATCGTGTCGTCAAGCGTGGCCTTGCGCAGGTGTCTGTACTTGGTGTCCAGCGTCTTTCGCACATCGAACGGCGACTGTGCAAACCCCGCGTCGACGTCCTCCGCTTCTTGGAGTTGCAAGTGCAGGAGCTCACGCTCGGCCGCCTCCATCCGCGCCAGATCCTCCAGTAACTGCGTCCGTTCGACCTCCTCCTGTGCAGAGTCCGCGAAGGATTTCCACGAGAACTCGAGCGTGAACTCGGACTCGTTGCAGATCTTGATCGTCTTGCGCGACGACAGCGACAGATACGTCGCGTTGGGCTCCGCCAGCGGCTGGCTTAAGAAGACGTCGACGTTGACAACGCGGCCAGCCAGCCGAACGACTGCCGTCTGGCCGCTGTCGTCCTTCACCTCGAGCTCGCCCTCGTCTGACTCCAAGGTGGGCGGAACCAGCCCCAGCTCAATCTGCACAGCTGCGCCCTGCGCCAGCGTCGCGCTCGGAGGCGTCACGCGGAAGTGCTCGCTCGTCTGGAAGGCGAACGAGGAGCCGCGCGTGCCCACGTTGCGCACCGTGAGGACGCGCGTCGTCGGCATCTTGACGGGGCAGAGGCCGAACTCGAGCTCGTCCGGCAAGTCCAGCGCTGCGAAGCGGCCACGGACCCGCACCGGCAAGAGGAAGCGCTCGCGCTCTGTGCAGCACACGAGGTCGAGCGAGTAGTCCGTGACTTCCTGCGGGAAAAACTCCAAGGCGAAGGCGATCTCCATCCCTGCAGCCACCTTTCCGTCGACGCGATCAGGCTTGGCAGCTTTCTCCTTGTTGCCGGCGTCCCAGGGTCGAACGCGGAAGACGGGCGAGCGAGGCGGCTCGATCTTGAGGCGGCGCACGACGGTGTCGCAGTTGCGGAAGCGCAGCTTGAGCGTGAGCGGCTGGAACGGCGTGTACTCGTCGATCCAGACCTCGGCGGGCGTGGGCTCGAACAGAGGCTGGTGCAGCGGCACGGAGCTCGAGACGCGCGCCGTGTGGTCCTCTGCGTTCACGAGCTCCACGATGCGACTCGTCGCGTGCTTGGCGGCATGGGCCTTAGCAGCCGAGAAGGCCGTGAGGATCTCGCTCGGCTTCTGTTGAGGCCACGCGCGCAACAGCAACAACAACAAGGTGAGACCTGATGGCTTGCAAAGCAGCAGCGACAACTACGCGCTCGTACCAGGCGCTGCGCCTTCTTGGACATGCTCCTGCGTCGGTCGAGATCGAGTTTGGATCACAAGAGACTCGCCCAAAGCGTCGGCGTTCAAGAGTCACAGCCAAAGCGTCCAAAGCGTCGGCATTATCGCTGGGCAGACTCAATCGCCTCTTGCTGAGACCTTGGCTTCAACGCGGCCTCCGTCTCTGCAAGGCTGCGTCTCAGCGTCCACCTCGGCGTCCTCGCCAGCTGCGACGGTCTCCTCCAAATCGCGTGATCCCCACAGCCTGCAGCCTGTTGTCAGTCCCAAACTTCCTCCGTGACGTCACAACCCGCAGCTTGAAAGCACAGCCTCAGCTCACACGCAGAAGTTCCGCCTCCAGCCATGGCTGCCCGCGTCAAGCAAGTGCTGCAGCGCTACGGCCGCACCGCCTTCCTCTTCCACTCGACCGTCTTCGCCTCGACGCTCGCGGGCTCCTACGCCGCCATCAACCAGGGCGTCGATCTGCAGACGCTGGCGGCGAAGGTGCCCTTCGTGGACCTGTCGGGGCTCGACCCAGACGCCGGCACGCTAGCGCTCGCCTACCTGTCCACGGTGGCCACCGGTCCAGCTCGAGGCGCGCTCACCATCGCCGCGTCGCCTATTCTCGCTCGGCTCCTCGCGCGCAGCCGCCAGCTCACCAAATTCTAAGCCGCAGAGCAGCAAGCCCCCAGTCTTAACGCCCCCAATGCATCAACACCTCCCTCCTCTTCCTTTCGGTGCTGTAAGTCTCGTCCTTTCCTCGTTCCTGTCGCTCTCCTTGGCATCGGCACGGAGTTTCACTGCCTGCTCTTCGATGCTGCCGGGCATGGCCTTCGCCAGGGCAGCCGGAGATCATTCACTAGGACGACGGCTAGACGGCCAAAAGGTGAACACCAAGGACGGCGAACGCAGTTCGTGTCGTGTTTAATAGGCACCTAGTCTAACTACACCAAGCAGCTTGCTGGCACGCTTGCTTTGATCGCTGCTTCGTCTGTGAACAGCCGAGGAAGCGCCCTGCATTGACCACTGACTTACATGCTGCCTCGCTTCTTCAACGTGCTGGGCGGCTTGGGGAAGAAGGGCACCTGCAGCTTCGTGTCCAGCTTGGCCAGTTTGGGGAGTTGGTGTTTGTTGTCGCCCTCGTCCGAGTTGGCCGCAATGCTCAACCACGCGAGGCTCAGGTACGAGTGCATGACGTCCGGGACGGTGTCGGGGTACTTGCACAGGCCGCCGAACGGGAACTGGCACGAGTAGATGAACTGCTTGCAGCTCGGAATGTCCACGAGCGAGTGCTTGCCCAGGAGATCCAGCGTGGCGCCCACCCAGAAGGCGTAGCACGAGTCGGGGCTCTTGTTGCAGCGGCCCTGGAAGCCGCCCTGCTGCCGGAACACGAGCCACCGCACCAGCTCCGATTGCTCGCAGTTGAGCTGCATCATCCGCCCGGACAGGAAGAGCGACGCGATGGCAGTGAACACCGCTCCGCCGTGGGCCTCGGCGCCTGTAGAGAGGCCGATGCCTCCATCATAGCTCTGCAGACAAGTACACACGTCAGCCCACGAGCAGCCCCACAGTCTCCGTAGCAGCCTCCGTACCAGACACGAGTTGACGAAGCGCACCATGGCGGCCAGGTCGACGCCCGACCAGTCGTCCAGGATGTACGAGATGGCGCAGGCGCAGTAGACGAAGCGCATGTCCTCCTCGGAGCCCGAGTTGACGGACGCGAAGCTGCAGCAGACACAGTCAGTCACGAGAGCCTCAATATCCTCGTCCAGAACGCCCTCACCAGCCCGTCTTCTTGCTCTGCAGGTGCTTGAGGGAGTTGACGATGGCCGCCTTGTTGACGCGGCCCAAGTCGTCGCCCAGCGTGCGCAGGATGCAGAGCGCCGCGAAGGTGGACGCGATGTTGCTCGAGTCGTAGACCTCGCTCTGGTACTGGGTCGGCGGGCAGCCGAACGCGTTGCCCATGCAGCTGCCGCCGCGGAAGCCGCAGTCGCCGGCGTTGAGGCTGGCGTCGTGGCAGTCGGGCGGCACCTGCAGACTGTAGACCCAGTCCACGATCTGGCGCTTGTCCACGCGCTCCAGCTCGCCCAGCAGCGCCAGCCCGTGCACGCAGAAGAAGGCCAGCACCACGCGCTGCGAGTCCTGCGACGCGTACGGCGCCGGCAGCGAGCGCAGGTTCTTGAGGAAGTAGCGCGCGTGCAGCTCGCGGTCGAAGCCGCCGGGCGTCGCCATCGTCTGTCTGTTGAAAAGTGATCTTTTGGACCTGCTAGCGGGTTAGCAAGGGGCCATCGGGCACACGGAGACGGCGGTGGTGAAGCAGTGAAGCAATGCAAGAGTGAAATTTATTAGGTAGGAAGCAGCAGCTTATTCGATCTGGAACACGGCCGAGTTGGGCGGGCTGCTCATACTGTCGTCGTCGTCGGGGTGGCGCACTCGGAAGTCGAACTTGACGTTCATGAGGCGCTGGTTGTCCGAGCGACGCATCACGGCGATGTCGCCGACGATGACGTCGCCCTCGCACACCTGCATGGGCGGGTAGAGCGGGAAGACCTGCTGGCCCCAGTGCGTGGGCTGCACGAAAGGAGACGTGGTGAGCGTCACCTCCTTCTGCGCCGGGTTCTCCACGCAGCCCTTGAAGTCGACGTCGAACCAACCAGCGATGCCGCCGAAGCGCGACATGATGGAGATCGGCATGGAGAACGGGGCCTTGACCTCCTTGATGTCGTCCAGCGTGCACGTCTTGAGGTCCCACTTGGCGAACTCGACCTCGTCGCCGATGAGGTCGCCGGCGTTGAGCTCCTCCCACGAGGACGTGTGCAGCGAGTACTGCTCCTGCTCCTTGCGGAAGGCGTTGCCCAGCACGCTCATGTCGACGCCCCAGGCGGCCTTGGTGTTGTCCACGAAGCCGCGCCAGCCGTCCATGGCGTGCGAGAACTCGCTGAAGCGCTTGTTGCTGTTGTCCTCGTTGCACATGGGGGCGATGGACATGCTGGCGTGGGACGGGAACATGGCGCCGTCGGCCTTGAGCCAGCGGTCGCGCGCCACGATCACCGAGTCGAACATGGACTCGCGCAGCAGGAAGTAGCCCATCCACTCCGAGATGATAACGTCCACCTTCTCGGGCAGCTCCACGTCCTCCATCTTGGCCTGGATGACCGTCACCACGTCCTCCTGGCCGTTAGCCGCGACCACCTTGCGGGCCTGCACAGCCATGTCGGTGGCCTCCACGGCGAAGACCCTGCGTGCGCCGGCCTGCGCGGCCCAAATTGCCAGGATGCCGCTGCCCGTGCCCACGTCCAGCACTACCTTGTCCTTGAAGTGGTTGGGGTTCTCGAAGATGGCGTCGCGGTAGCTCTGCATGCGCAGGTCGTCCGACAGCATCTGCTTCTGGTGGTAGATGAAGGCGTACGTGCAGAAGTAGTTTGCGAAGTCGGACGACTTCTCCCAGGCCTTCTTCTGGTCGGGCGACACGTCACGGGGGTTAGCGTCCGTCATGGCGAGGTCGGTGGCTGGCTTGAGTAGCGTCTGGCGGCGCTGGGGGGTCTTCTCTGGGGCGTCTCTAGCCGGCGAGTGTGGCTTCCGAAGGTCCTTCTTCCTGCCGGTGGATGTGCTCCAATCAAAAGATGATTGGTCATTTTGTAAGAGGGTTTGAGTTTAGCAAAAAAGACATTCAATTTGGTGGGTTTTGTCATTCGACCCAACTGGCGCTATTTTTTCACTCGGGTTATGTCATGTTACTTCTTTGGGAATGGCTCAATTTTATACTACTTCTTTGGGAACGGCTCAATTTTTAAGTATTGCCCTGTATTGTGATTACCACAATAGTATTGTTACGTTGGAGCATGGGGGACGACGACTTGAAGCGCGCGTTCCAGGCGCTGTGCGGCGACTACGACGAGCTGCTGGATGAGGCGGTGCAGGCCACGCAGCCCGCGGACGAGCGCGTGGGGCTGGCGCTGTTCAAGATCGACGAAGCGTGCGCCGCGGCCGACGCAATGCGGCAGGACGCGCAGCAGGCGCAAGAGCAGCTGCTGGAGGAGCTGCTGGCCAACTGCCACGAGCTGGAGGACGTTTTCCTGCGCGTGAACCTCATCGAGGTGGGCGTTGGCTGGTCGTTCGCAGTAGACAGGTCTCGGGACTTACGTAGTGGGCTGTCTGTATCTCTAGCGCTTCGTGGGGCGCGTGCTGCAGACCACGCGGGAGCTCGAGAAGCGCACGGAGAGCGTCAGCCGAGCCGCCGGACCGGTATTCAACCCGAGCAGCAGCGTCACCAGCTTGTTTCGGTCTTTCGCTATGAAGGTGCGGGACTGCCGAGGGGAGGCAGGCTGAGTGGAATGGCTGACCATCGTCTTGCAATTGTGGCTGTTGCTAGCGTGGACAGCAAGACGCGCCTTCGAGCGACGGCAAGTGGAGCCCCGTGCCGTTCGAGTTCGACACGAAGGAGCTCATGCAACGGCTGGAGAAGAGCGACGCGCGGGAACTCGGCGTTTCCATCTCGTCCTCCCCAGCGGAAGCAGGCACTGCAGCAGAGCAGCCGCCTGTCGAGACAGGCAGTGACGAGGAGTCCAAGTCCGACTAAGTGACCTTCGACAATAGCCCCCTCCGACCATCCCTACTACTATTAGTATATCATATGGCGATCGCTTTTCAACCATTTTCAGTCACTGATCGACGCACCGGAAGTTGTTAGACGCAAGTTGAAGTGCTTTCAGCGTAGCGTTTACACCGTACAGTGCATAAATAAACGTACTTCCGCACTTCTTACCGTATAATTAGTTGGAAATGGAGACAACTTGGCGCGGTTTAGCGCTGGCCGACGCGTCCGGCGCGTTGACGCCCGAGGGAGCGCGGCTGCTGGAGCAGGAGGTGGACGAGGAGCGTCTCGCCATCGTCACGCTGCTGGGCCCGCCGTCCACGCGCACCGCGAGATGCGATCTGCTGGCCAGACTTTTGGGTCTAGAGGGTCACGGAAGCTCTTCCTCTTCTTCCGGCGACACGGCGCTCGTGCTGCTGGCCAGCGTCGCGTACGTGGAGCAGGACTTCCAGCTGCTAGTACTGGATGTCAACGTGCCTGAAGGCGACGCGTCCTGCGGCCTGGAGCAGCTCGTGGGCGGCCTCTCCGCGCTGTCGTCCTTTGTGGTCTCGTTCTACGACGAGATTGGCTCCACGCGGTGCCTGGCGCCGCTGCTGCCGCAGTTTCAGTCGCTTTTCCAGACGCTCGTGCGGGAGTTTGCGTCCATGGAAGTGTTCGAGCTGCTGCCCAAGACGCTGAGCGTCGACTTGTCCCCGAGTCGCTCTCTAGCGGACAAACTGGCAGACGCGGAGAAGGACGCGGCATCGTCCAGCGTCGAGGAGCTGCAGAGTCTCGTGCGCTTCAAGAGCGTGGGCATCTTCTACCCTCGCGGCATCGCGCAGATGACTTTTGACGACTTCTGTGGACCGCACGCGGCAGTCAAGAGGCTCTTTGGCCTGGAGATGACGGGGGAGATGCTGAGCGCTCTCCTGCGCAAACTCTCGGCGCAGGTACTGGACCAAGACCCGCTGGACTTGGGAACGGCGTGGGATGACTTTGTGGAGGACAAATGCCGCGTGCTGGCTGAAGACGCGCTCAACACGTACGTGGACTGCGTACACCCGTCCGTGCTGGAGAATCCGCCCATGGAGCTGCACGCGTTCACCCAACTGCATGAGGAGATCTACCGCCTCAGCATGGGCGTCTACCACTCAGCGAGCAAGTATAAGTCTTCAAGATACCGAACTGTCCGCGCCAAGCTGAAAGGCGACATCCGGTCGCACTACGAGACCGAGCTCGCCGTCCTGACGCAGAACTCGCGCGAGTACTGCGAGGAACTACGGCAAACGCTGTGGATGCAGCTCTATGCGCGCGCTTCACACGCCCAAGACGGCGGCACATTCGCCGCGATGCTGGCTGCGATCCAGGAATTCGACGAGCAATTCAACCACAAAGCGCGAGGTCCCGAGAAAGCTGCGGTGCTCCGCGATTTCTACCAGCACGAGGCGATCCAAGCCTTCCAGCAGCTTGAAAACGTCGTGACGCAGCAGCTCAGCGAGTCGCGCTTGCAAGAACTGCGACTTGAGCTTGAGAAAGACTTTGCGGACAAGAAAAACGCCCTCGTGGGGCACTTTAAACAGGAGGAGGCTCAGCTGCGCGCGGGGGTGGCGCGTGACATGGAGACAATGCAGAAAATGCACGAAGCGAAGGCTGCCCGTGTGAAAATTGATGGAGGCGAAGCCAAGCGGCTCCGTGACGAACTGGCTGAAGTGAAGCGCCAGAACGCCGAGCTACAAGAGAAAGCGATCGTGTTGGAGCACGCGCAGCAGGAAGCAACGAACCAAAAGGCCGTTCTTGAAACGAAAGTGGACGAACTGGAAGTTGCTGTGCGGCGGGAGATGGCCAATCGAACGGAGCTGGTGGATACACTGGCGTTAACTATCAAGAACGCCGAAGAGAAGGAGAAGACGCTGAGCGACAAGATTGCAGAGCTGCAGCTAGAGCTGGGAGAGAAGACGTTCCGGGTCGAGGGGGAGTTGCAAGACCTGACCAAGCAGCTACGGAAGACCAACGAGGTAGGCTTACACCCCGTCTTTGCGTGGAAGAAGTTTAGTCGCTCACACGGCGTTTTCTTTTCAACAGGAGAAGGAAGAGCTGCAAAAGAAGCTCAACGAGTTTTTCCTCAAGGTGACTGCTCTGCCAGAGGCCTTGCAGCAGCATCTCTTCTGTACAGATAATGCGGGCCAAGTCGAATTCGCAGACGCGCTCACCAGCTATATGAGCCGATAGAAACGTTCAACAACTGGGAACTGAAATGGCTCTCTGTTCTGCGTGTTTGTGTGTGTACTGCTGCATTGCGACCTGAAACTCACGCTCTGGGTGCTGTTCTTGCACTTTGTAGTAGATCTGTACGGCGTCCAGTGCGGCATAGTGAAGTTGAGCTCGGGTACGTGGGCGGCGCTCCCAATTTGACATTCGTAGCAGCAGACCCAGATACTAGTACGTCTCTGCTACCATTGTTTAGTTCCAACCCAGCGTTGCTCTTGAGCACATCGCTCAAGGCGTCACTAGGTGTGCTCTCGGCAACTCGAAAGCCTCTTCCGACTGCTTGAAGATCCACCAGCATCGACATGAAGCAGTTCGCGCGGCATCTCGAGCCAGAAATGAACGAAGCGCCTCCACGTCGCAAGCTTCACCACAGTGTTGGACTGGAAAACACTCAACGACGAAGGCCTTCTCCCTCGATGCTAGCTGGAGAAGTGCACGCGGAGCGCGTTCGTCGTCTGGACGTGTGGAAATGTGTATCGCCTTCCATTCTGCGTCAAAACCGATGGCCCGTTGCTTCAAGAGGTGGTCCGCGCAGTTCTGCAGCTTTAACTTGAGCGCTTGTTTGTATTCCTTGGAGTATACATCAGAAGCGCAGTGGCTTTTGCTGTCTGGTGAAAACGATGTTGGTCCGAGAAGAGAAAACAGTATTCATCACGGATATCGGAACGGGTAGTCGCTCGCCTTCCAGTTTGAATAACGAGAGTCGCCTGTTTGTGGTGGACAACTGACAAAACGCACAAGACCAGCCGCTGGACAGACTACAACGACGTCTGCTACATATTGTGCCCAAGCATCAAGCGAAATTCCCTGTGTGCATATTTACCTGACAAACTTCTGTGTGCATCGCTTCAACACGTCCTCGAACGTGTCCACGGGGTGCTGCACCTGCATCTTGTCGTAAATCTGGACGAGCACGTGAGCATCCAGAGCGGCGTAGTGGAGCTGAGCCTGCGTGAGTGGGCGGCGTTCCCAGTCCGACATGCGAGCTCGCTTGTCTAATGGCAGTCCCAAGTAGGTCTCTGCGATTGCCGTCAGCCCCAGACGAGAAGACTTGGCGCTGGAGTCGTTGCCTCCGGTCTTGCTGCGCTTGTTCTTCCACTTCCTCGGCTTCGCATCGGGTCCTGACGCCTCGCTGTTTGCTGGAGAGCTGTCGGCACTGCCACCATTGCCATCGCCATCGGCAGCGTTAGAGCTCTCCTTCGAGCTAGACGCAGTTTTCAGGATGGGGAGCTTTCGAGTGACGGCTTGCAAGTCCACCAGCATCGACATGACGTGGTCTGTGGCGTATCCTCCCGTCAGAAAGGGACGAAGCGCCTTCAAGTCGCCTTTTGTGTCGAAGCCCAGCTTGATAACCGAGTCCGATTGAAAGAGAGGAGCCAAGATGGTACCGTCGTCGTAGAGCGCGATCACGTCCACGACAAACGCTTTGTCTCGAGAGGCGAGCTGCAGCAAGGCGCATTTCGCTGGAGCATCGCCCGGGTCAGTCGACATGTGCACTGCCTTCCACTCCGAGTCGAATCCGATAGCCGGCTGCTCTATGAGGTGGTCGACGCATGCCTGCAACGCTGCTGGAGTATCCACGAAGACGATGTTGGCTTCGCCGATGGCATCAACCAGCGACAAGCACGTTTCGAGCGGGGCCAAGTCGTCCTTCTCCTCGAAAGCTTTACCGTCCTCCTCGCTGGTATCAATCTCAGCAAACTGCTCCGCCAAACCCGCTCGATAGATAAACTGCTTGGTGGCAGGATCGTTCGGTCCGGCGTGACGGATGATCATTTTGCACGCGTACAGCTTGAGCTCTTCCGAGCTCTGGACAAACTGCAGCGCTTGCTCGTATTCCTTCGAGTAGACCAGGAAGCGCAGCGTAGCCCTCTGGCGTCTGTAGCACTCAACACAAGTTGTTAGTTCAGTGAGCTACCCACCACTTCTATCCCCACTACACCTACCTTTCAAAGTAGACCGGGAAGGCGCTCGCCTTGAGCTTGAACAGCGAGAGCCTCTTCTTGATCACCTTGTCGTTCACGTTGCCGTCGATCAGCATCTGCACAAACTGCTGCTGCTTGTCTCGCTGGCCCTTGACGAACAGGTCGCCCGTCCGGAAGTCCTTCTGCTTGATGACGGCCTCCAGCACCACGTCTGCGGGCAGCAGGTGCTTCATCTGCAGACACTCCATGAAGTGGGCGGCCTGCCCCACGCGGATCTTGATAAGCTGCGAGCAGAAGCTCGTGAGCGTCTCCTCGTCCACGCGGTAGGCAAGTGCAAAGTCGGCCACGAAGGGCATGCGCGAGCGCTTGAAGGCCGGCAGCATGGAGCCGGCCAGGAGGCTGTCGCTGGCCTGGATCTGCGGCTCCTTGTGCGTCTTGATGCAGTTCACGGCGGTCTCCACCCACTGTGTCACGAACGCCACCTGCTTGTCCGGTAGCTGCCCGTAGAGCTCCACGCAGCGGAGGAAGCTCGAGGGCGCGTGCGGAACCGACGCGAAGGCCGTGACCAGCTCCAGCTGAAGCTTAGCCGAGTCCCACGCGCGCATGGCATGCATGGCGTCCTGCAGTCGCGTCTGCTCAAACAACTGCGCCAGCGCCTCTTCCTCCTCAACCTCCGCCGGAGGCTCCGCAGCCAAGGGCTCCGCTACTTGGTCCGCCATCTTGCTCAAATCCGGAAATGGGTTGAATAAACAAAATAAATAAATTGATTTTGAAAATACGAATTGACTAAATGGAGCACCGTCGTCGCCGCTCTCGCTCTCGGTCGCCGCCCTCGCGTCGCTCTGGAGGCCGGCGCAGTCGCTGGCAGGAGATATCGCGGTCGCATTCAAGATCTAGGTCGAGATCTCCGCCGCGACGCGAAACGCAGCAGCAGCGGGCGAAGTCGCGGTCGAGATCGAAGCCCCGCAACCAGGACAAGAAGACGCGCGACTTCTCCAACCTGGTCCAGTGCGTGAAGAGCTGGCTGGCTATAGCTGCAGGTGTCTCTGTATGGCTGACTGGTTGCTGTGACTGTGGCTGTAGATGGGGCAAGCAGGAGGAGGAGGAGAAGGAGGAGGAGCCCGTGGAGGTGGAAAAGCCCAACTTCGGCCTCACTGGAGCGCTGGCCAAGGACCAGACGACGGGCAACACGCAGAACGGCGTCGTCATGAAGTTCTCGGAGCCGCCCGAGGCGCGCCAGCCCACTAAACGCTACCGATTCTACGTATTCAAGGACGACAAGAACATCGGTGAGGCTGAGGAGGAGTGGAATCTTGGCGAGGTGTAGAGGAGACTGACATTGCTGTTGTTGCTGCAGCGACGCTTCATGTGCATCGCAAGAGCGCGTTCCTCATCGGACGCGACAAGGCGGTGGCCGACATCCTGACGGAGCATCCGTCGTGCTCCAAGCAGCACGCGGTGCTGCAGTACCGCATGTACCAGAAGGAGACGGAGGACGGCCTTGGCTTCGAGCAGGAGGTGCGGCCGTACATCATGGACCTGAACAGCACCAACTCGACGTTCCTCAACGGGCGCAAGATCGACGGCTCCCGCTACATCGAGCTCAAGGAGAAGGACGTGCTCAAGTTCGGCGAGTCCACACGCGAGTACGTGTTGTTGAACGCTTCCTAGTCACCACGACAAGGAACAACGAAGCAATGAATACATCGAAAATGGGTTGAAAGCAGCGCAAATGAGTGGATTTGTGGTGGCTTTTCAGCAGTTATCGATGCGCTGACTAGCGCAAAAGGACTTCAGCAGCTCAGTTGCCATGGCGGAGGTCTCCGGGCGGCATTGAAGCCAACCCGTCAACCCCACACGTGACGCCCGAAGCCGCCGAGAGTCTGCTGGCAATCAGTCGAGGCGCTTAAATTAGGAGTTGCTCGATCTGCTCGCGCATGCTCTGGATCTGGGGGCCAAGCTGCGAGGCGTCGTTGGACGTGATCGACGCAGCGATCACGGGGCGCGACACGCCGCAGGCACGGCCCAGGGCGACCTTGGAGGGCACGAACACGTATGGTACATTCTTGTCTTCGCACAGCAGCGGAAGGTGCAGCAGAATCTCCAGGGGCTCCGTGTCGGCGGCCATGACGATGAACTCGGAGATGCCGCGGTTCAGCGTCTTGGTGGCCTCGTTGGCGCCCTTCTTGATCTGCTTGTAGTTGGTGGCCTGCTGCACCAGGTCCAGGATGGACACGGTCAGCTTGGCGTCCGCGAGCGGGTAGGCCTTGGGGTTCACGGCGGCGTCAGTCATTGTTGCTGGAAGAGGAACTTGCTCACGACCGATGGATCACTGCACTGTTTTGATTCTGAGCGGAGTCGTTTGCCTGCGGACGTCACTCCGCCCGTGGCCAGCCAAATTTGAAGGCTATGTTCCAGCCATTCACT